>BHFT01003944.1:0-99531 GCA_004320025.1 Laticauda laticaudata | reverse complement strand
CGAAGCCTAGCGGATGGAAGCGATGGAAAGCAGATGGCACATCCGCAGGGCTTCCGGGGAGCACAGCGAAGCAGACGCGCAGTGGAAGGAGCGGATGCCAGAGCGGATGCCGAGCGGATACAGCGGATGCATCACGGAAGCCTAGCGGATGCCTAGCAGATGCAAAGCGTTCACTGCGCGTGCGGAGAGGATGCATTGCGTCAGCCCCGCGGATATAAGGGAAGCAGCTCGCAAGCAGGTCACCATTCAGAGGAAAGACCTGCTGCCAGACACATCTCCAGCCAACAACCATGGGGAAGAAGAGGAAGCCTGTGCCTACCCTGCCAGCCCTGGCAAGAAGGACAGGGCCACCATCCCACCCCCTGGCGCTGACTCTGCTTCTGCTGGGGCTTCTGCTACTCGGGCTGACTCTGCTGGTGCTGGTGCTTCTGCTGGTGCTGCTCCTGGTGCTGGTGCTTCTGCTGGTGCTAACTCTGCTGGTGGCTGCTCCTGGTGCTGGTGCTTCTGCTGGTGCTTACTCTGCTGGTGCTGCTCCTGGTGCTGGTGCTTCTGCTGGTGCTTACTCTGCTGGTGCTGCTCCTAGTCCTGCTGGTGCTGCTGGTCCTGCTTGGTTGCTCCTGGTCCTGCTTGGTGCTGTCTGTGCTGCTCTGGTGCTGCTGGTGCTGCTGTGCTGCTGGTGCTCTGGTGCTTGGTACTGCTGTGCTGCTGCTGTTGTTGCTGCTGCTGCTGCTGCTGGTGTGGTGGACAGCCCCTAGGAACCTCAAAGCCCTTCCAATGAGGACCCAGAAGGCCTGCAGAGGGAGGAAGAGGCAATCGCACCGATAGGGAGAGGAGGCAGTACTCCATCGAAGAGGAACATGAGGATGAGGTGCTCGAATGGCTGAGGGAGAACAAGTACCTGTGGCGGAAGGGACACAGGCTCTATCAAACACCAAGCAGAAGCAGGCGGCTTGGAGAGAGAAGGCGGAGAGCCTGGGCTACACTTCGGAGGTCCTCCTCAGGTGGTGGAAGCACATGCACACCTGGTACAGGAAGCTGCCACCTCAAGAAGTCTGGCCAGGCTTGCGGTCAAGCTCACCGACCTGGAGACCTACGTGATGGCCAAGTGCAGCTTCTTGGAGGGTGAGGTCCGCCACCGAGGAGCAGCCCCTCTGTCTACCCTCTCTCTCAGGCAGCCCACAGAGAAGCCAGTCATCTTCTGGCCAAGAGTCAGCTCCTGTGTCCAGGCAGGTATCTGTGGAGCGTCCCACGATGGAGACCCCCCCAACAGCTGCACTCCCCGTAGCAGAGCGCGTAGAGGACCCCCTGATGCAGTGAGAGCAAGGAGAGGGCTGACACCAGAGACCAAACCCACACCACACCCAGCTCCACCTCCACAGAAAGCAGGCAGAGAGCCAGACCGGAGGGGCAGAGCCACACTGTCCTGCTGGAGATCAGGGACACCATACAAAGCAATGTAGATCTCCTCTCTTAGCTGGTACACACAGACATACCATCTGCAAACCGCAAGCCCTTCCTCACCTACGTGAACCAGACCCTCATGGACGTGTCCGAATCACAGTACCAGGTGATAAAGGAGGAGGATCACAGGTCTTCTGCACAACCCTCCAGGCCCAGCTGAACCTGCCTCCGACCAGTCCAGGTCTGCTCCTCCACCCCAGGTGATGTCACAGCCCTTCCAAGGCTTTCCACAGGCCTCACCTACCAAGGCTATGGCTACCAGGAGTTCCAGCAGCACAGGCAGCCCTTCCCAGTCCAGGCACAGGTACTTCATACGCCACCGATGCCACCAATGCCACCGATGCCACAGATGCCACCCACACCACAGATGCCACCGATGCCACAAATGCACCCACTCTTCACCTTGCTCAGCTGCAGACCATACAGCCCCACTACACTCCTCCTTCTCCACCCCACAGCCAAGCCCGGCCTCAGAACATCTGTCATCGGTCTTGGGACTGACACGCCCATGTCATGGAGGAAAGAGCTCGCAACATCACAGGACTTAGCCAGCTCTCTGAGAGCTTCCCCCACACACCATCCCCTGTTGTCCTCTCGGGGCCAGGCACCCAATGGGGCCTCAGACCAGCACTCCAGCAGCAGCCACCTCCCACAGCACCTGGACCCTTCACCCCTGAGACAATAGGGAATGCGCTCAGAGTGACTGAGAATAGTGCCAGAGACTGGGTTGCTACCTGTTGACTTTATCTTTGCTTGGGACACTTTACTTGGGTCATTTCTTTTACAGTTTGTTTATTAATAAAGTTTATCTTTTGCTTCACACCCCTTGGTTCAGTTATTTAGTAAATAAAATTGGTGGAAACTTTTAGAAATGGTTAAGCCTTTGCATGCTTGTGGGATGAGTAAGGATAGCAGTGGAATGGACAGGAATACCTGGGGGATGGGTAATAGCTGTGGGATGGGTTAAGATAGCAGTGGCATGCGCAGGGATACCTGTGGGATGGGAATAGCTGTGGGATGGGTTAAGATAGCAGTGGGATGGGCAGGGGATACCTGTGGGATGGGTAAATAGCTGTGGGATGGGTTAGGATAGCAGTGGGAATGGGCAGGGTTACCTGTGGGATGGGTAATAGCTGTGGATGGGTTAAGGATAGCAGTGGATGGGCAGGGATACCTGTGGGATGGGTAATAGCTGTGGATAGTAAACCTCCAGTGCAAGCATAGTGCGACGTATGGTCCACCCTCCCAGGTGCCATACTAGGCCCTTTATTATCAATAACAATTTAATCATTGATCAACACATTTCACATAAACACAACTCTTTATTAAATGCCCTATTCATTGTAGGGCCACTCAACATACATGGCACCAATCTCATCAGTGTGATGAGACAGGCTGAAGGAAGGATCCATTAATCATCTATCATCCTGTCTTGCCACTCACTGCTCCAGCTGGGGAGTTGCACCAGTGTTTCAGGATATTGCGCTTGCTTCTTCCCTTCATGTGATTCCGTGGAGCATCCTCTTTACATCCTGGCTACGTCCTCTCCCCGTCCGTTCCTTTCCGTTGTTGTCCGCTCTGTTTGTGCAAATTTTTGCCCCTTTTGAGAGCGGATAACAACGGATGGAAACATTTTCTCGTCCGCTGTGTCCTTTTTACATACTTTTTGCCTCCGTCGGCCTGTGTGACAGGCCCTTAAATTAGACTTTTGCCGCCATAGTTTTATTGGGAATCAAAAATGAGTTATGACAAATTTCTTCCATTCTCTCTTTAGGAAACGTAAAATTAAAAAAGCAAAAAAGTGAATAGGAAACTCAAAATGTTTGCTTCAGTCCACATGTCGGGAGTAGAAAAATCAATACAATAGTGTATTGCATTTAAAAAAGGGGAAATTGATACAAATATTGACTTTTGACTTTTCCTCTCTTCTCTGGATACACCTACATGCCCAGTTACTTTGTGGTTCTCTTATTTTGAGATAATGCCTGAATTCTGGAAAGCCACTGTGATGTAGAATGTTATAATGGGAGACAATTGGGTCAAGCCATTTAACTCTGAATCTTTTTTGATGAATTAAGGCCAGATATTATTTCTCACTCTAATTTAGCTCAAATAGTTGTAATGAAGGCTAACAATGGGAAAGTCATATGTAGGGACACTGAGTCAAAATAACTAAGATGTTAATAAAGGATTTGGGATTGATATAGGTGTATGTCTAATATTTGTTCCTATTATATATCCATGAATGACATGAAAGGTTTGATTTTATACACAAAATGGAATTTCTTCCAGGTTGATACTATATAAACTAAACTCCTAATTTGATCATGTTGTAATTTTTAAATTATCCTTAATATTCCATAGTACAATAGTTAAGGTTAAATGTGACATGTGAAAATATTCATTAAATCAATATAAATGCAACATAAAACACACATAAATGAAACTGAAATGTACTACAATTGCAGCCATAGGAAAAAAAATGTCCAAGGCTGGCAGAATCAACAGTTTGCATCCTTGGTCAAATCGCATGATTTCCAAGTTCTCACTTGTATTACTAAATTTTGTTCAGACTGAAAAGCGTTTGTTCTTTTTTAAAGATAGGATACCTACCTTTCAGCTTTTTGAAGAATTTTTTCCTGCTATGAGAATTACATGCTATTGGGTATCCTTATGTGGCAACTTGCCACTTTTGTCAGAATGATGACAGTGGCATTACAACCCTGTGGTGCCAGCTCTGTCTTTTTTGGATGTGTGTGATGCTGGGATTCATACAGGATAGGGCAGAGCATGCATCAGGATGATACTACCCAGCTGACATCTGGCTCCTATTGCTCTCTTTGTAGATGCTACTGATATCTGTGTTTTTTTTACATTATAATATAAATTAATAATGTGCACATATGCATTGCAACATTTTTTAAAATTGTGAAATTATGTGAACAAAATAGAATGATATATTGAAATTATTTCCGGAAGAACTGAAACAGAAAATAGACTATTTGAAAACTATTTAAGAACCTTTTTTGAAATAAATAAGGCTAATTTGAATCTTGATTGTAAATTGACTCTCAATTGACACATTTATGCCTTTAAATGTATTTTATATAAACACATCCAATGTGTAGAACACAATAGTGGTATTAATTTATTTGTTGATGTTTCAAAATATTAATGCCCAATAATGGAACCTCTCAGTGGTTTATAATAAAACACAGTAATACATACAGTCTGAGTTAAAAAAAGTGATAATATGAAACCAAATTCAAAATAAAATATAATATAAACTATGAAGCAACAAGTTGGTCATTCAAAAACTGAGAATTAAAATACAGTTAAATACAATTTAAAATGTGCCACAGTTCTTTTCTTCACAGAAACCCTTGTCACTTCATTTGGCAAGGGGACCTATTGGATGACCTTAAAGTTCTGGCAGTTATATACAAACAGAGAAAGGCATTCCCTCAGATAACTTAGTCCTAGGCTGTTGAGGGTTAAAGGTAAAAAAAATGGTTTGGAAATAGACTGGCAGCCAGTGTAGATAGTAAAGAAATGGCATATTTTCATATTGGCCTGTTGGGAGGCTGTCTGTCCAGGTAATATTGCAGGTGGTAATCAGCCAAACCAGATAAAAGGCATTCTATGTCACTGAGGCCACTTGAGCCTCTGGTAACATCTCTAAGCACCTCCAAACTGTGAATCTACTTCTTTAAGGAGAATGTAGACCATTTTTGCATACGCACTGCACTACTCAGCTGAACAAATGCACCATCCCACAAAAAGGAGTATAAAGTTGTTTTTCACTCTTAACAACAACATGGATAGATTTTTCTCCATGATGATTTAGCCCCAGCCTGGTTCTTCAAGTCTTGAAACAGGGCACTCATTACCTGTAATGATATGTGAGAATACTTTCATGGGTGAGATGATGAGACATTGCCTTGCGAATCATCAGATAAAAGGGGAAAGAGCCCACAACTGCTCAATTGGCAAAGAAAGAAACTGAAAAAGAAACTACCCTTATGTATCAGATAGTTAAAAGTGATTTCAGGATATTTGTATTTTCAGCCTTGCAAGATTATGTAAATCTTACAATAATATAGAACTACTCATCTGGTTGTGTCCCCTGTTTAGTTTACCTGGGAGGGCTGACATCAACCATGATGAATGGCTGTATCGTGTGCCCTAGAAGGCCATCTCCTGTATGGCACCTATGCTCCAGAATTATTTCCTCAGTATTCAGGAGAAGAGAAAAACTGCATCTCCTTTGCCAAGCTGTTAATGGTTAATTGATTTTAATGGTTCTGATTTTATGGAATCAGTAACATTAAAATCAATTAACTGTTAAAAGCTTGGCGCAAGCTTTTATATTTGTATTTTTTATTGCTGTAAGCCAATTTGAGTGCATATAGACAACAAAACAATTATAATAACATTTTTTTGGCAGCAGTCCACCTCAGAATCAATGAAACCTACTTCTGAGTAAGCTGTTGTGAGATGACCTTAAGACATTAAACTGTTAGAGTCAAAATTAAATTTGTGAAAGAAGGAAAAAAAATTGAAATAAAATCAGACCAATGTATTCCTTAATCTCTACACTTGAAATTCATTTTCTGTTATTGAGGTATCGAGGAGACCTGGTTGAATTTCCAAATCTGTTTCTAACTAAGCCAATGGCTATTTTTCATCATCATGTCCCTCAGATTGTGAAAAAAAAATAGTTTTTATGTTGGAGTAATATTCACTATTCATTAAAATCTTATATATTATGGTTCCTTATACATTACATCACTACATTTTCTCTAGAAATAATAATAACAATAACAATAAGATTTTCATAAATTTTACAGTATTATAAACAACCATTGATCTGATTTATATGAATTGTATTATACTTTACTATATTTGTACTCCAAATTCTTAATAATTTACCTTACATTTACAATTTTGCTTATTATGACTTTAAAAATTGTTTTATTCTTAACAATTGTGACTCTTTTGTTTTCTTTTGTTAGTCAAATGACTGAAATAAAATGACTGACTGACTGCAGTTAAGTTCATATTTTTAGCCATGCTAGATTATAGCACCTAGTAGATGTCAAGAAGCTAAGAAAAAAAATGGATATGGGCAGTTCAGGAACTCTAACAGGTCATCAACATTAAGCTAGACTGGAAAGTAACCCCCCCCCCCAAAAAAAAACATCCCTTCCCCCATGCTGTCCCTAAAGAGTTCTACATGAACATACTCATAAAAACACATAAAAATAGGTATCAAGTTGACTCAAAGTTAATTCATCTTTTACCATTTGTGATGGGGGAGAAGGCTGAACAATTAAAGACACCTTGACTTGCTTAAGGATATAGAATGAATTGTGTGATTGTGAGGCTTTTATTCCCCTATGCATTTTGCTGTACTTGTTATATGTACTAATTCTTCATTCTGGGCACACATTGCTAATTTTTTGCAGATCAGTAGTTGCTTGTATATAAATGTTATTTAAGCAGTCGGGTCCCCCCCCCTTTTGCAAAAACAGGATAAGAGAGACTAGGAAAAAAGATGCTAGAAAGTAAAGAGGTGTTTTCAGTGACAGTTGACTCTGTCCCAAGGCACTGCTTGCTTCAGTCCACACAGGATGCACCCTCCAACATATTAGCGTGGAGAGCGTGGAGTTCTTAATGCAAGAAAGATTGTCCATTTTTGTCTTAAAGGCTGTTTGCCATTACATTTTGGCAGAAAATGCTCTTGCTGAATTAAATATGAAAAATAGTTTCATAAGGTTAGTGAGTGGCATAGGTAGTCTATAGCCATTGGTTGCTGATCCTAATGGAAACAATGCTACTTGTATTATTTTGCAGTTCATTTAAGGTTATATTCAGATCCACAGATAATTTTCTAACTGTTTAGGAGTGGGGCAATAAGTTTGACTTAGTCTCCCACTCCTCTGACTTCAAACAGTTGATGATCATGAACTTTATGATGCATTATGAACTCATAGCTGCAGCCTTTAATTGCAACAAGGTCTCAAAATGTAAAAATATTTCCTAATAAGTTGTAATTTGCAAAACTGTGTCTGCTTCAACTGAAAATGGTTTGGCACACTCCCCATGCTTTAATACTCATTCAGTGTGAATGTGCTGTTTCTTTCCTGATGAGACTTGGACGTTTTTCCCTTGAAAAATGATGTGTCTTATAGATTGTATAGACTAAGCAGTTTTAGCTATGGCAGGGCAATAAAAAAAGCATTCTTGCTATGGATTCATTCAAGGTGCAAGGACAGGTATTAACCTTGGTCTATTATACCATTTATACCATTAAAGCCAAGATAAAAAAAGGGAAAAAGAAGGGAGAGAGGAGAAACATTATAAATGCATTAGCATTTAAATACCCCATTTTCATTGGTGAAAAAAACATACTAAATCTTAAAATGGGTAGGGAGTAATAATGCAATATATTTATGTTATTAATTATAAATTACTGTTTTAAATTGTCCCAAAGGTACTTTTTCAAGAGGCAACTGGACTTTCTGTTTTTCTTTTAAGATATTTCACTTCTCATTCAAGAAACTTCTTCAGCTCTGACTGGATGGTGGGAAATGGAAGGATTTATATTCCTTGCACATAATTGGTCACTTGCATTCTTTTAGCGAGTTGTTAAGGTCACCTGGAAGTTTATCTGTGTCATGAAGGTCACCTGAGTGGTGCAAATAGTTGTGGAGCCCTCTTGGAACTGTTGAAAGGACTGTGTTGTAGATTAGCCATAGATGAGATTGTATCCCTCTCTCTCTGTTGAGAGAATGCTGTTCAGTTTTGACATAGATGGCTTCTTTGACCCTTTCTTTCAAGCCAGTGGTCCTCTCTGTCCAAAATATGGACTTTGCTGTCTTCCAAAGAGTGTCTTTTAAAACCTTGTTTTGAAGGCCACTTTTCTGAAGAGAGCAAAGCCCACATTTTGGAGGAAAGATTTTGTTTATGGGTTTTCTTATCTAATTGGGGATACATGTGAAAACACTTATTTTTGCACATTCACAGAAAAAGGTCTAAACCTACCTCATCTTGTGTATTTTGCTGCATGCTCTACTTTAACAATTTAGAAGATGAACATAATGCAGTGGTCTTGCTAGGTCATGCCCAGGTTTATAGAAACATACAATTTCCAGCAGTGATCTACAGAAAACAATGGTGACAAACATTTGGAAATCATTCAGGCTTTGTTTACAAAATTGAATTTAAATGCATGTTATCACAATATAAAACTATGTATGTACACTAATATCTGCCCACAAGCTTGAAAGTGATTGGCAATTGCTTTTTTTGAACAGAATGTCAGAATTTCAGCAGTTACCCCAACTAAATCATGAGCCTCAAGCCACACTCCCAAAACTAAAAAGGATTTATTAGAAATTAACATTCCAGCATTAGCTTGGGTGTAGTCAACTCTGAGATAGGTAATTCACTGTCACCCTTGATCCTGCTTTCCCCCCACACTTCTGAGTGTATCATCCAATAAAACACGTCCATAGCCAAGTCATCATAGTCATCAATCATGCTTTCCAATTAGATTTTTTCATGGCAGAAACTTCAGTCATCTAATCCAGCGGTTGCCAACTGGTGGTCTGAGGCCCACTAGTAATCTGAGAGAAAATTTTGGTGGTCCACAGAGAAATGTCACCCACAGAGCACCCCTCAAAGCTATTAATCCAGACTGCGCAGGAACACAAGGCTGCACTGTCCACATGGCCTGCCCTCCCCACCCACTCCTCACTCCTTACCTGGCAAACTTGCCTGCCTAAGTTGTTATTTTTCTTTTTTCTGATCATCAGCTGTTCTGCTGTGCTGAGAGATTTAGATTAGCTAGAAAGCAGGAAATCATTAGGTTTCTTGCTTTCTAGCTAATCTTTAGATCTTCGGCTCTTTAAGTAGTGCAGACTCAGCTCATCGATGGCAGAAACACAGATCTCTGCATGAATCTTTGATTCTGTGAGCAACTGAATCTTCTTGCCTGCTCTGCCTGACTATGGGTAACAGTTGCTTTTTTATAAAAAAATCAATATTTATATAAATATTTATAATATTTGCATACAAGCCATGCCCAGCCAATCACATGACCACCAAGCCATACCCACAAATTAGGCCACACCTATAGAACTGGTTGTTAAGAAATTTGAATCCCATCCCTGCCTCTGTGTTTGTGTGTGTGTGTGTGTGTGTGTGAGAGAGAGAGAGAGAGAGAGAGAGGGAGGGAGGGAGAGAGGGAGGTTAGATCAGATCTTTTTTTCTCTCTCTTTCCCACCAAGGTCAGCAAGCCACTGTCAGTTAAAATTCATATTAATTGTCCCTGGGATTTAAAATTATGAGTTTGTTGGTCCTTGAGGTCCAAAAGGTTGGCGACCCCTGATCTGATCGATCTCTAAAGAAAATATGAATGGGATGTACTTTCGATTCCACACTGCTGCCTGCTCTTTGAAACTCCCCCTCTTCTTTCTGTTGATAACTATAAAACGTGTGTACAAAATGTTTTATGAGTTGACACAGAAAAGTGATCAGCATGGCAGTAGGGCATTATTCAATGGCACAATGTGGTAACCTTCAGTCTGGACCTTTCCAGTTATCATCAGACGGTTTCAATCTCCATGTCTTTTTTTTTTACATTGGCTTACATCCGAACTAGTACAGGAGAGTAGCAACTTAAATGGGAGGTTTAATGAGAGTTTTTTTTGCAGTTGGTCTGCAAAGTCTAAAACGTGGAGAAAGCATGTAACAGGTTGACTGTATTAAATTATAATGCACCTATCTGCTGTGGTCTTGCATCTTTCAAGCCAACAGCAATGTTCATTGTATCAGGTTAGTTACTCTCTCAACCGATCTCACCTTACAGGATTGTTGTTTTGTGGGGAAACTAGGGAAAGGTAAATTTGCTGTCTTGAGTTTTTATAAAATTAATACATGTGGGATATAAATACATAAATTAAAATGTTGGCCAAGGAAAATGATTGCTAAAATTAGAAGAGAATTTTCTGAAATATGATTGGCTCATGCAATGAAGGATTTGAAAGAAAAATTAATGACATGAAGAACTTAGTTGGACCATAATAATGCTTAGAATATGCTAAACTGAATAGTATATAAATTCTTTTTTTTCAGTGAATGCTATAACATAGCTAGACAATCTTGTGAGTTATAACCTGAGCCTTTCCTATACATCTTTCAGCCTTGTGGACAATTCATAGTTTATTAACAAAATTGATTGTCTAGCTTCTTGATAAAATTTGCTGATAAATTGCTTTTTAAGACTTAACAGTTTTCAAAAAAGTAATGTTTTTTCTATTCCATTTTTAAAGATTTAAAAAGTATATTTTAAAAAAGAAAACGTCTGCCATCAAGAAGAACAATTCTATTGCAAAAGGTAGGATTAGGCTTCACTGATTTTAATCTTTTACTGGCAATTGCTTGCAACAACTACATTTTCTCTATCTGACAATGTCACTACTATCATGATCCTAAGACATTTATATGGTTGTCTTGTAATGGATTTCTATAGAACTTCCTTCCAAATACAACTGATTAGGACTGCATTCTAAAACCAAATACTTTTCTTTCACACAAATCTCTTATGATCTGACTAAATTAATGAAACATGTTTTTGTGAGCAGATAATGTAATTTCTATTCTCTCATGCTGCCACTTTTTTTTTTAAATAAACCCACACTGAACATTTGTACCTGCAAATGAGCAGGAACATTCACAAAAGAGATGTAATGGGCCAGTTTACTGCTATACCTAAGGATATCTCAGGCTGCATTGAATTATGGATTCATGAAGGAGATAATATTATCAGGTCACTGTAATGCTAAGCGGTATTACACTTTTGCAGATAATTTCTGGGGAAAGGCTTACATTTGAAATGAAATGTAAAAGAACAAAATATATCTAGCCACAATGCTGTCTGAAAAAAATATTTATATTTATATTCAACCCCCTCAGCTAGATTTTCAGACATATCTTTGCTTAAAAAGCAGTCATCTGACAAAAACAGTTCTAATTATTACCCCCTTGGGCTAACATTTTTCAGAGTGACTGGCTAAAATGCACTCCGGCTCATAATTTCTCTCTCTGACAGTGGAAGACATAACCTAGTTTCCTCTAATGCAAAAATCTCTAATCAAGAGGGCAGGACCTTGTTCAGTGTAACACTGAAAGGAGAAAATACAATTTGAGCACAAGGAAATTGCCGACATAGGTTGATAGTTGTACCATTCTCATATATGTTTCTTCAGGTTTAAATATCTATTTTTATTTTATACTAAAATATAATTCAGATAAATCCTGGATTTTTTTCCCCTCCAGAGATTTTATATTATAATTATAAAGAATCCCATGCTCTAATATTATTTAGGAAAACATGTATTTGCAATTGGTTTATAAAGGCAATTTACAGGATGAACATTTGATTGTGTTGATTAGGGCTGCTTCTTATAAGTGCATATCGGCATTAATAAACCTGATCTGTACATTTGTAGTGACATTGATCAGGAAAATAATATTGAATGATGTTTATTTTGAGAATGAGTACGAAAATACTTTTATTAATTTAAAATAAGCTTGACAAATTGCAATTTTGACAGCATCCTAGGTCTCTGCAATTAGCAAGCACTGGAAAAAATAGGACTCAGATAAAATAATAATTTTATATTGGTTGTGAAGGCTTGGGTAATGTTAAGAATTTCACCATGCGGCAACATCTCTTATTGCATTTTATACATTTCTGCAAAAAAAAAAACCAAAACAAAACATTGGACTCATATACCACACTAAATCAGAATGAGATTATTTGCTTTTGGCTTAGTTAAATGTGCAATCTTGTCATAGGGCCTTGTAATTACCATGAATGACTTCAAAATTGTGAATGGTTTAATATAGTGAATCCAGCCAATTTTGGTTTATAACTATGACTATACAAATCATCACTTAACATAGCATTGTCAACATAGTCTCTAAGTGAGACAAATAGCAATCCATCTGTTCCTTTCAATTTACAGGCTTATAAGGTTAGACTACTTTGTACCTTGTTTGTGGCACTTGTGTAATATCTTCTTAAAGAATGAAAAAATAATTAAGACAGGCAAACCAAAAGCACAGGCTGCTATCTTGGGAAACAAAAATCAAATGCAAAGGTACAGGATGGGAGTTAACATGGCTTATTAAAAGTACTTATGAAATTTATTTTGGAATAAAAGTTAATTACAAACTGAATATGAATTAGGAAAATAATGGGCCTGCAGAAAAGGCAAATGAAATTTTAGTCTGCATCAATGGAAGTGTAATTTCTAAATCAAAGGAAGTAACATTTCCACTTACTTTGTATTAGTGCATTTAATATAATATTTAAATTGAACTTTAATGGTATAAAATTTAATTTTTACTAGTCCCACTAATTATTTATTAATATTTTGAGGGAAGATATGTGATCTCTAGCAATTTTTGGAAAGTTATATGGTCTTATATTAAAGAAATGTCAGAAAAGCCTGTTTAACCATGAAATTTCAAGCTGTTTAATATAGAAAAAAGGTAGTTCTTGCTTAAGCCTTATTGTTTTACAAAAGTGTAAATGTATAATAGTTTTTAAGGCCTTAAAATATCTAGCTTCTAAACCAGGAGGTTGGTTACTTGTTCTTTTTTTTTACCTAGCATGTTGCATGAAGCAGCCATTTATGATTAGTAATCAGTGGTTTAGATTTATTGTGTTATCTGAACTTTAATACTTTTCTTTATTCAATGAACTATCACTATACAAACCATGTTTTAACTTGCTGTGTGAACCCATCAGATATGTCACAGACAAAACCTAGCAATTGATTTTGTACAGCTGAGCTAAATAGAGGAACCACATCAGTTACTTAAACATGGAATAGTCCTGTTGAAACTAAACTACTTGCTTCATTTCAGCCAGCAATTTTTTAAAAAATAAATAATTTCATTTTTATTGCTGATATTATTTTTTGTTACTTCAGAACCATGTTAGTTTTCTTTAATGCTGAACTAGGTAAAATGCAGAGCATTTGTCTCAGCCAACATAGACACTTTGTACACTGAAATGAAAGGAGAGGCAACAACATATTCCATCCATTTATCCCGCTTGAATTTAAAGTTACATATTAGTAAATGTAGGGACCACATGGTTCAGGAAAAAAAATAACTTGGGAGTGGAAAAATTGTGTTACTGTAGTAAGCAAAGACTCCTAAAATGGAGAAGTATAATGTTCCTATGCGTAGAGTGCCTTTGAACCCCTGAGATTCCAGTGAGATGCCATGACACAGTGAATGAGGATAACATAGAAGAATCATGCAATGAATAGCTGAAAAGAAGACTATGAAAGAGCTCAAAATTGGTAAGCTTTTCTAAATGTCAGATGGGCTCTGCTGGAAGATGTCAATGTTCTCTTAATATTTCTAACTGCCTCTGCAAATAATGCCATACTATGTATAATACATTTATTTACATCAGCAAGCAGATAAATGCAAAGTCTGCCATTCTGGTAAACTATCATGAAAGCCTGAAGGGAAATAGACTTGGGGAGTACTAGGCAGTATAAAACATTGAGGGCAATATTCAGTTACATTCTGGCTGCATATTCAAAACCTCAAAATTCAAAGTTCCAACCAAGGGCATTTTTTCCTGAAAGTTGCATATATGAGCTCTTGAAAGCACATTTGCTTAAGAATCATTCCCCTTGACAAAATAGTGCTTTTATAAGCAACAAGCACTTGACTATTTTCACCATTTTGAAAAACCAGGTAGGAGTGACATACATTGTTTTCCCCAGTTATGCTAAATTAAAGTGCCCTCTAGAGAATTGATCTCTTGATACTTTTGCAGCTTGAGTTTATATGAAATCACCATTCATTGTATCCGGCTTTTATTAAAAATACTCCATCCTCCTGATTCAACCAAGCAGTAGGAGTGCCTTGAGGTAGACAAAAAAAAAGGGTCTTCAAATCTGAGATTGGATTATTTTTAAGGCATTTATATTATCCGTCACACAATTCTTCCCCAAATGAACTAAATAATAAAAATAGAATAATATGGAAATACCAGGTGAATTTCTGTGACATGTAAAAAAATATTATGAGGAAATTTAATGCTGTTCTATTTTTCTTGCTGATATATGAACCCAAAACTATAAACTAGATGAAAATTTTTATTTTTCCCTCATGGCTTGCTATCAGATAAGGGCATCTTGTGCATGGATTCTAATATATGCTGTTCTTTTCACATGGGTTCTGATGAACTATGATCACATGAACCTTGTTTTAAGACAGGGATTAACCACTCAGAGCCTGTGAACCTTTTTTTTTTCATCCTGGAGTCAATCTAACTTGCAAAAGTTGATAACAAAGCTGACTTTAAAGAAATTAGGAAGTTGTCCATTTTTGCAATTTGTGGGTATAATTTAAACTGACCCCAGGAAAGATTCGGCAGAGTATCCCATACCATTCTTATATGTAAGAATAGATGGCATGAATGTTTTGAAATCATGCACAAAAATGCTAATCAATCATTCATTAAATTGGAGGGAGACAATGAATATACAATTTCAGGTCTCAAGTCTGTTTTGTTCTCTTCATATTTTGTTCATGATTTGAACAATGAAATAGTTTTACTTGGACATTTTTAAAAAAGCAAAATTGGCAGATTAAACATATGAAAAGCTTACTGTGCTTATTTACTCCCCCCCTTTTAAAAAAGCACAAAATGTAAGCATTATAAGTTATACATATAACATTACACGTATTATCCAAATTCTATTGGGTTGATTTTGAGGATTTGGGTATACAAAGGACCACTGGGCCACGGTTTATCCATCTCCATCATAGTTTTATAAATCACAAGAGCTATGTTTCCTATCACACTAAGCCAAAACCTGACAAATCACAGATAAATCAGCAAGTATTAAAATGTGTGGAATGGAAGTATTTTTTGCACCTGAACTTTTTTACCTCCTTTTACTGTTGTGTTTAAACCACAATGTTTAAATTATTATATTTTGCTGACAGAGCTTTAGCAGAAGCAAAGTATTATCAACTTTTCCTGTGGTGACATCACCAAAATAATAACTAGACTCTTGCAAATGTATAAAAGTTATTAAACTAAAAAAGGAAAGTGCTGCTAAACTTGCAACTCTAACCCCATTTGGTAATTTCCAAGTTTATGAAATTCACAGTTATAAATTTAGCATTCAAGTGCTGAACTGTTCTGGACAGTGGCAATAGTAACTGTATGGAGACATAATTTTGTAAAATTATCATATTTTTGCAATGAGCTCTTTGATTTCACCATCTTCTTTTCAACTACAGCTCATCTATTTGAAAGTAATAGCAACCCTAAGCCAAGACACCTTTGTATATAAATTATTTTTAGATTATATCATAAAATCAGTTAAAAGAAACAATCAAAAATGTGTCTGCTGATGGAAAAAAATCCTGCTTCAGGTAAGATTCTCTCACTAAGTTAATAGAAAACATTAGAAGGTATTGCTTCAGCTTATGATTTATCCTTCTTTATTTATATTTATTTTTGCATTTCCTATAACTTTTTGAATGACTTTACACCACAATATTCCATAATGGGCCAAAACACCCTGTCACAACCCAAATGAAAGAAACAAATCCAGAAAGTACAGAATTCCAACACATTCCCCAAAGAACAGAGTCCTGATTCACATTCTTCCTCAATTCAAACGAACTAAACTTCACTTAGTATCCCCTCTCCTAATGGGCACCCCCACTGGGAACTTTGTGAGATTACCACTATGGAGGAGGCCTTACTGCAGCTGGATATGTAAACAAGTCCATAATCCATTTGAAAGAACTCTCACAATTTGGCAGAGTTTGCAATGTTGTTAACATAGTGTGCCAAAAGAATAACAAAGCCATCGTTTTAAGTTTATTCATGGACTTGTATTAATCAAGAAATTTTCCAGAAATCACTTGTAAATGAGGGACCTTCCAGAAATTTAGCATTTGGACAAGAATGTTTCCAGATGACTGTTTGCTTATCTGCAATATGTTCTTCAAAATAAATTACAGCTTTATCCAAGTTGAATGGAGACAGAAAACACATTGCTGCTGTAGAGCAGAAAGTAAGTTCTCCTTTGATCTCCATCCACTATTTGGACCCTCAGTTGCTACTTCCACTCCCAGTCAAAATTTAGGTCAAAGTTCTCATTTCACAGGAGGTAGCCAGATATATTTCTGGCAGTAAATTTAAAGAAAACCAAGTGATGGATTCAAACTGTAATCATATATACAATAGATTTTATCTCCCTGTAGTCACTAGTCAGAGAGATTTTGTCTTTTATGTATAAGTTTTTAAGCTTAACGTCATTATAATAAATTCATGTGGAATTCTGCTTTCCATGGCATGTCTGGCAATAGAGAGCAGAATAATTCTCTTAACACTTACAGGTGGGATTTGGGAAAGTTTTTTTTATACATCCTAGCTCTCATGTGATAAATACCTATGATCGGATAACTAAATGGTTGTATGAATTGCCCTTCACCTTTGGGCTTCGCCATTGATTAAATACACCATTTTTAGGCTGCTGAAATATGTTTTCACATAATGGAAAGCTGCAACTTTTGAAAATCTTTGACAGCATTCACAAGTCCCTAAACACAATGCATTTTTATACTATTAGCAGTTGCCATCAAGATCCCCCAAACAGCATGAGGCTTGCACATATTATAGTCATCTAATTATGATTTAGTCCATTTGAGAGTGTAGCATGGGATTATATATCTATGCTCCATTTACAATGGAGTTTTGGCTTTTTGTTCCAATCGGTCCATTTTAATCAATATCTAATACCTTTTTTAATCACAATTCTTGTCATTGCTGGGTTACTTGCACCAGACACTACTGCTCTGTGTGAAATAAACAGCTATCTTAAGCTACCAAAATTCAGCAACATTTACAATATGCAATTCTTGCAATATATAATACTATATACATAAACATAAACGCCCATACATTTCTACCAGCCAATTGCATTTGTTTATTTATAACATCTGAATTAAACTTTGAATAGTTTTTAGATATCATGAAATTTAAGCTGCCACATCTTACACAGTCCATTTAATAAAATATTTTGTTAAGACTTAATTCTTTTGTTCAGAATTTTGAAGCAACATTCTAAAATATTTTGTTAATACAACCAAAAGGAAGCAAGTTCTTTTTTGGAATGTTCTAGAACAAAGAAAGGAGAACATAAGCAAAATTTAATTACATTAACATGTTGAATAGAATACTTTTGGTTGAATAGAATACTTCTCTAATAAACTGTTTTTAATAAACTGTGATTATGGTGGGCTGGAAAATATAGACTTTTGAAGAATATGGGAAAATTGTGAAAATTTTGGCTCTTTCATAAACAAAAGACATTAAATTGTTTTTATTTTTTTCTTACTTCTTTCTACAAACAAAAACAGCTTTTTGAACATGTAATGATTTAGCAAGTTAATTTCTTATAAATTCTTCCTCTATAAATTTTAGCAAAGGAATTTGTGCATTCATGATACACTATAAACAATAACTTGTGCATTCTCAATACATTTTAAAGTTATTCTTTTCATGATGCTTTTGAAATATCAAAACTGAGATTTCATTTAAAATATTAGCATACTGTTACAGAAATGGAATTAGAAACTCCAAACACCACACATGAAAATGCTTACAACAGAGTTGGAGAAAGTTCAGAAGGGGGCAATCCCTATGGCCAAGGATTCAACTTTCTACTTCTAAGGATATGATTGAAAGATGAAAAACCAGCTACTTAAAAAAAGATTTAAATCAAATAAAAGAAAGCATTTTTCAAAAGGTGCATAATTAATCTTGGATATCATGCCATACCATAGCATGCCATACCATTATATCTCATATCAATCTGTATTATGGTCATAGACCAACAGATCTGGGATAACCATTCTATGTCTAATCATCCTCTGAGGAGGTAGGATCCTGATCCAATGTTAATAATCACATTTAATACCTTTTAACTATACCATGAGGTGTGCAATATATGGAGGCAGATCTTTGGATGGTGGTAGAACTTACAGTGATTTGCTGTCTCATTTTCCAGTTTTCTAGAATCTATTTTAGATTATTTCAACTAACATGATCCTATGATCAGTTCTTGTTTAGCTATGGATTATTTCTAAAACTTTCCATAACTAATATGACTAATAGAAATTTTAATTAGGTATAAGCATATCCATAACTAATATTCATCATGTGAAATTGACAACAATTTCAAAACTTCAACTAAACATGAATGATGAAAATGAAAACAATTTGGGACATGTGAAAAGAAACTAGCTCTTCTTGTTATCTATAGATAGAGCTACAAATAGTAAAGATATATCTGAAATGTTGTATGGGTAACAACCCAGATAATATATAGTAATGGAATTTACATCCATGTCAAACAACCAATTTTAGACCAGCACAATGTAATCAACAGATTCAGACCATAGTGGTGATAGTGAATGAGTTGAATAAAATATTATAATATATTATTAAACTTGTCTTTTTTCTTAGTCAGTGACCTGCAAGATTGCAAACTGTCATAGAAAATTCAGAATGTCAATCACAACACTAAGGATAAGAATCATATTCATTGCAACAATTGCTGAGTGTCTGATTTGCAAGAAAGTAGGGTCCAGAAAAAAGAGAAAGTAATTTTTTTTACAGAAGTCAAGGCATAAAATGCAGGAAATCCTAGGGCAGGGGTCTCCAAACATGGCAACTTTAAGATTTGTGGACTTCTACTGCAGGAATTGCTCAGCTAGTGTCATGCCTCTGGTGGAGACTGATTCTCAGGAAGAGGACGAACAGCCAACAGGGAGTGGAAGTGTGGCTCAAGAGGTGATGGAGGAAGCTGGGGAAGGGCAGAGGCCGGCTGAGCAGTCAGAGGAGGACCAGGCTCATCCCATATCCATCCCAGGGCACGCAGGAAGGAGAGGATCAGGGTAAAACATGGTCTCCTTGGGAGGAGAGGGCCATGATCCTCTTTATGGGTTGCAGGTGTGAGTTCTGCATAAAAGGTTGGACCTGTGTGCTAACAGACGCTGGAGACAAATTAGTGTTTTATTCCTAAAGAAGTTTTATCTTGGTTGGTGTTCTTCCAACGGATTGTCCCTGGTTATTTTCCTGAAGTTGGCAATTATCTATCCTGGTCTGTCGTGCAATTTTATTCAATGTGGTATGTTTTTGGTTTTTGCTTTGTTATCATCGGCACTTTGAATTTGAACTGTGTTTCTTTCCTTTGAAATGTTATTTTGAAAATAGTTTACTCCTTCACTGTGAACGATTAAACAGTGAAGCCAAGTTGAAGGCATTAAAGTACTTTTAGTTACATTTTGGGTTTTGTTATATTTCTGAAATACTCTGGGTCATAACAGTTAGTCATGCTGGCTGGGCAGTTCTGAGAGTTGAAGTCCACAAGTGTTATAGTTGCTAATTTTGGAGGCTCCTGTCCTAGGGAATCTTCTTTACTGACCAGTTCTGCAGAAGCTAGGCAGGTCCTTGTCCATGACCCTGGGGTATTTTTATTGTTAAGCAAAATGGCCCTTTAAGCAGGCCAGCAGAGCTAAGGAGATTCATTGTTAAAGGAAATGGAATGTTAAGGATGAGACTTTGGCGTTTCTTGCACTGCTAACAAATTGCAATTCCTTTATTAGGGTTGTCTATATTGTAAATTGAAGTGTGATGCTTCTATTCTTTTGGTTTTGATGGGATTGTGGGAGACTTGGTCTGGAGGAAGGAAGAGTCAACTGGGGTCTGATAAGATTAGAAGCTGATAAGCACAGAATCTGAGTTTAATCATGTTCATGTTCAAAAGACAGAGAAGGAAAAGAGGGCATCTTTCAGTTTATTTGCTGTATTTATTTGTTCCTCCACAAAAATAAATTAATTGGAGCTGAGCAAGTACACAATCCAAATGCAATTGAATACAAACTCCCTTTTCTTGGCAATATGTAGCTATGTATGGCAACAGCAGAATATAATTCAAGCTCTGGTACAATGGCCTTTGCAATAATCTCCCAGAATATTGCCAGATGAAGTGGTTGTTATAACTCTAGGGGATAATATTTCTGCAGCTAAAAAATGATATCAAAACTTAAATCCATTGATGTTCTTTTGGTCCTTTTCTACAAAGTGGAGAAAAGGAAAAATAAAAAGCTGAGATGAATTACTAAGTCAAGTTTACAAAGAAGAATTAGACTGAAATGGGTCCATTTTTTTTTTTCATGTTTATGGGTTTGGTTTTGGCTGAGGTGATGTTAGGATAGCTAGATGGAATTTACCAAAGCTCAGTACAATGCCATAATGGAACACATAATTCAACACATAAAAGAGTTACATAAGCATACTTTCTCATAAGTAGTGTTGCACTTAGAGACAAGTTTCTATATGTAGGCATAATTTTTACATTGAGCTTCAAAATTAATTACATTATTTTTAAATTTAAAATTGTGGTCCTTTCTTCACCCAAGGGGATCTCTGTTCTTTTAATCAAGGACATGATTGCAAACAAAACAAAACAAATCCCACAGCTTACTTATTGATATAAGTCCTTAATTTATTCTATTATTAATAGTCTGATTTGGAAGATTATAATGAGTTTATTGCACACGAACATTCTGATATTCACATATGATGTTTTGGAATAAATGGAGCTTACTTGGAAATAAGAATACCTGAGAGTAAAAGACATTAGGCTGAAAATGATTACCATGCCTCTAAACAAAGAATAAAGACCAGAAGTAATTTAATTTCATTGAATCTCTATTCCTAACTCATGTTAGTTCTAACCCATACAAATAATTGTGTGAATTAGCTCTCTTTCAGTGGAATATTTTGGCATGTCTTAATGATATTTGGTGTGTTTTCTGTTCAAAAGATTATTCATCCATCGTTCCTCCAATTAGAGAGAAAAATGCAAGCCTCCCTTGCCCCCTTTGCCATGAACTGGCAGGGTGAAGACTATATTGTGTCAAATGCCTGCAGTTATATTTATGTGACTGATGAATAAATTAAGCATTTTGGTTTTTTTATTATACAGACATCTCAGAAATATTCACATGGGAAAGTATTAAGAATTTATAAGCATGAAGACAGAAAGTTGTTGTAATACATGCTATAGAGAAGTGCAAAGAAAGAGATTAACATAAGCTGCATACTGGTCTAGTAAATTAGCCCTGCACAGTGTATGAATCTGACAAGAGCTTTGAACATTTGCAATGGGATCACAACTGCTACTACTCTCTATGCAATCTCCACTGAAATGAAAGCGAATTACACAAAAGCACTGATGTGTTCTGCAACTTCCATTCATTTCAAAGGGCTCAGATTGAAGTTGCTTGTGGATTGTGCCCATTATTTTTAACGTGATATCACAAGCTAGTGACATTAAAGAATAATTCGTCACCTTTGTTCAAAAGCAGTAATAACAAATGTAAATAATTTCCCATAATATTTTAGCTAGTCCAAAGATCCTTCTATTTCAGAACTAATCTCGTCTCACAAATTTTGCCAATAAATCACAAACTGTAGATTTTAATGATTTTTTTTAAAAAAAACATTCCTTGTTCCATAGTACTTTACATTCAGTAAATAGCTCTTAAATAGAATTTTTTTTTTTTCACAGAAGACAGCCTTAGATCACACATACTATATGTTATTTCTGAATGTGGCTTATACAGCTGTTTTGTTTTAAGATTTGTTTGAAATAATTGCTTATATAGGGTCTTTGTCTGTTTCAATTTGGGCAGGCTGTTCCTAATTTGGATAAATGTATCTTGATCAAAGGGAAGGAAGAGTAGAAAATGCTCTCTGCTTGGTAAACTGATACTGATTCTTAAGGGATGGAAAGATCCGAGGGCAAAAATACCAGAACAGATAAGGAGAAAATACATTTTGGGAAAAAAAGCATTAAATCTTGCATGAAGTTTATAAATATGTTAATTAGAAAGTATCTCTTTATTGAAAAAGAACGCTGAGGTGAGGAAAACATTCTGCTAATATATGGACAATCTTTTACCTCTCCTCCATGTCAAGATTATAGAAAATATTCCTTGACATATAAATAAGTAAATACAGCAACTTTCCATCTCTCTGGCCTCCTGCTAGATTATAGTAGAACTCTATCAACAACTATAAAGGGCCACAGAAGCAATTTCAATAAATATTTCATTATAGGAGCACACAACCATAAGTATTTCAAATAAATACATGTACTTACTTGGTGGACCCTTGCTGTGAAATGTCTATAGTCTTCATTTATAGACCAACACTTCTTTTAACATCTAAAGAATGTTTTTCCCCCGAGTGTTTTGGTTGATTATTTGTAAAAGTGAAATACTTTCATCTTTTCCACTTTTAAACAGAATATCAATTCATTGAAGTTATAGCATATCATAGTGTGCATGGAAAGAACTTAGAGAGCATTTTTTGATTAAATGAGAACTAACTCTTAAAATGCTTATAAATAAATTTGAATTGGTTAATATCTAAATATTGACTCAAGTGGAAATATCTCTGATAATATGCTATCCATCATTCCATTTCTGTGTCTGCACAACTCATTAAATCCCAGAAACCCAAGAATAGCGGATACTGCTATTTTTTGATTTTTGCTGTCCACACAAAATATTGTCAAGGAAGAATTGGTCAAATGTTCTTCCCAAGCCAAAAGATTTCAGATCTCTCATTACTGAGAGGCAGTACTATTTAGTGGCCTTTGGATATCTAGTATCATATCTTTTTTAAACATGCCACCCCTTAATTCACAAGGGGTGTAATAAAATAAATTTTATATTGACTTTAAGGCAGTAAAAGGTTCTATCCTGATGAACAATTTGATATCCCTTTTCCTATAGAAGGTTCAACCTCAGGAAAAAAACCCACCCCATGGCAAAACCCAAGGGGCCATTAATAAGTGCCAATATAACAAAAAACTGTCCAAAGAGTTAAATCTAACAATCAAGTCAGTACCCACATTCTTGACCTAAATGTGAAAGATAATTTGCAAAAAAGTTTTTCACACTTTTTACTTCATATTTCACATCTAAATTATACACATAACAGACCATCATCCATCTACCCATGATTTTGGAAAGGAGGGAACAGAAACAAAGTTAATTACAATTTAGGCAGCTGAGTGTTATGGTATCAGTTCTGAAAATAAATGGAAAATATACACAGAAATGAATATATACTTTTATTCAGCGCACTAAGAGACAGCTCTTGAGAGAACTGTTGACCTAAAAATTGCATGCTAAAAACATCAAGGTTTGCTTCCCATTAGAACATATAGTGAAAAATTTTCCTTATACATTTTATTAATAATAGATGTGATTAAAAATTCAAATCAAACAGTGGGAACTACTTTCATAGATAAAATGACCCAAGGAATGATACTTTCTCATTCATAATCAAGACATAAAAATGTAGTTTAAGTTTCAATTTTACAATATTCAAAGGCCAAGATATTATTTCTCTGTGATACATGCAATTCTTTGCAGTTAGCGAAAGACTATAAATATTATAATTAAATATACGAGGCCACTCAGCTGGGTTTTTCCAAACTGATCAGCATCAATCTTTAGTGAGGAGCATATTAGTTGTAAGAGACCAAGTGATTGTCTCTTGGATGGATGAACTACAAGCAAAGACCTTCTCAATGGCTTATTTGTGAATAGAGATATTAGAAAGAGCCTTTTGCTGATTTTTTCCCCCCAGGAGGAGGCAAAATCACATTATTAAAGATGGAAGTTCATGTTTGCAATAGCAATAGAATGGCTTCTATTATAGTTATTTTGAAAGTAGTAACAATTGTGTGAGTTTTTTATTGCAATATCTTGATCCTAGAATAGTGTGGGAAAAATAGATGATTAAAACAAAATTACAGAGGAGATTCATGGTACATTCTAGCTCACCTCTTAGTCAAGATATTAAGCTACATTTCCAAGTTGTGTAGAATTATCAGACACATTTAAGCTTTAACCCAAACCATGCTTCCTGATTTTAAGGGAAGTATAGAAATATTTAACTTTATTCATGCAGCAGGAATTTTGCTTTATTCAAAATGTTATGAACTTACTGTAGCATTGACCTCCTTATCTTTTTGGCAAGCTAATCTCTTTGGTAGAAGTTCCTTGTACTTTTTTGGGATCATTGCCAGAAGAACAATGGGAGGATTGGGTTGTAAATCAACTTATAAGGCTGGAAAATGTTGGCATTGGACCAAAGTATAATTTTTCCCAAACAAGAAAAACACAAACCAATTTTTGTCTTTTGCAAAGACCAATAAAACAATATTTTTTCTTCCTTTTTAGCACTCAAGAATAATAATTCTGATCAGCTGTTGCTTTTACCAGGGTTTCAAATGGCACTGAGTGGAAGCACTAGCTCAGTACCACAGCTTACTAGAAAGGACCTTCAGGCAAATCATTGGGATCAACACTAAACCCTTTGCTGTTTGCTTCAGAAAGTTTTAATTATTTTTACAAAATGCTATGTAAAATAGGACAAAATATTTACAGGAAACTTGATACTTAGCAATGTATGCAAAAATTAATCTGGGTGATTTTTGATTGCCAGCATTATTGAAATCTGTGTTAAGATGGCAGAGGCAACTGATATCAAAGTAATGCTAACTTGTGAAAACTTTCTCTCATGGCATCAGCAATTCCAACATGTGCTTTGTTAAATGAAAACGTACTTATAAATTCAACCCAATAAATTATGGCAACTGTATGACTGATGAGTTCAGTGGAATAACTGACTAAAGAAGTAGACTGGAAATCAAACTCCAAATATATGTTCAGAAATGACCTATGGACCGTAGACCAACCTTTCTCAGCTGGGTTTCTATAGAACACTAGGATTCCATGAGAAATTGGTATGGGTTTTGTGATAAATTATGATCTAAAAAAGTGTTTTGAACTACACAGCAGTAGCTTATATTCTATGATTAAGATCTGGCTTGCCACTCTACTTTTTAAAATAATGAATTATTGTACACCTACAATTTTCTGATTATGCTAAAGTACCATGAGCTATAATTATAATAATATAATTTTTATTCAGGAGTTCCCTATGACCTGTCAAAGGCTTGGCTCCCCCAGTGTGAAAGACTGAGAAATGCTGCTCTAGGTTCATGCAAAATAGCAATAGCACTTATATTTATACACCACTTTACTGCTTTCCAGCCTTCTTTAAGCAGTTTAAAGCCTTCTCTAAGTGGTTTACAGAGTCAGCATATTGCCCCCAACAATTTGGAAGGATGGAAGGCTGAATCAACCCTGAGCCTGGTGAGATTTGAACTGCCAAATTGCCTGTAGTCTGCAAGCAGCAGAAGTAGCCTGCAGTACTGCAGTCTAACCATTGCACCACAGTGGCTCATAAAAAAAGAAAGAATATTAATTCAAATATTTTCAACTTCTAAATGTTAACCTGTTTTTAAATACATGTCATGGGGAGGAGAATGGAAGTCATAAAAGTTCTTCATTTTTTTTCTTAATATAAATTGAAATTATAGGAGAGCTTGTGCAAGAAAAAAAATACAGACTGAATACAGTGCATTTCTTGCAACCTTATCTTAAATTGCCATACATTATTATCTGAAACTGTTATATGTAGATACAGCTTTTTTTTAAAAAAAATTTCAGCCTTAAGATGTTATTAATGTGTTGTGGTCAAATAGACTTGTCATTTCATAGGACTGATTGTGTGATACCCAAATACATTTCCCTGAGCCAATTCAAAACCTCTTTTCAAAATGAATCACATTTTTATAACACTGTTAGGAATATAAGTCACCTAACAGGTATTTGGGTTAGAAATATATAAACCAGGATAAACATTTTAGTACTATGTCTTTAAGAGATTGCAAAAACTGCAATTGGGTGTGGTTTTTCAAATGGCCGTAAGATGGAGCCAGAAACCTGGGTTGTCTTAGTCTGAGTCTCAGAAGAGAGTGTGAGTATATCTCTGTTTCCTTCTGTTGGAAAGTATTGTCGTTGCTCCATTTCTTCTAATTGACTGATATTACTGGATTTAATGTAAGTCTGATACTGAACTGTTTTTGACACTGGAATTTGATATTTGGATTATCCCTGGATTGAAAACTGACTGATTTACTTGTGAATGACTGCCTATTTTGGACTTTGCTTAAACCTTTCTGGAAGTAAAAACCTACATTTACTGGACAGTGTATCTGTGTTCTATGTGTGTATTATTCAAACACTTCTCTCAAATACGTCTCCCTGTATGCGCTCATTCTCCTAATGGGGAATTACCTCAACAAACACCCCTTCCAATTCTGGTTTAAGTTATTTTCTTCTTTATTGTTAACTCTCTTTGACAATTGACCTCACCCCTTTCTCACCCCTTTCCTAAGAGGTCTGTAGGGGGCGTGCATAAGCGCATCAATGTGCCTACCGTCCCTGTCCTATTGTTTGTTTTATTTTTCTTGTAAGTATCCATTTCATGTATTCATAACTATGTTTTACTTATACCTATTATCTTGTAAGCGATTGACAAATCAAATAAATCTAAAATCTAAATCTTGACGCCATTTAAATTTCAGGAGGCAAAGTCTCTCCCAACTATTTCTCCGAAGAGTAACTCACCTAGCCTTCTATCTAAAAGCAGTTTTCTTGTTGAATGTAACAGTATGAGTTCTAGTTGGCACGAGAACTGATTCTTTGCTGGCAACAGTTTTCTCATTTCACTGATATACCTGAGAATCTGGCAGGACACTTTCTAAAAAAAGAATCACATGATTGCTTCATAAGCTAGTTTTTTTCTTTGTCAAATAATTTCTTTATAAATCAATGTATATTTTTAGGGATGGGCAATTCACTATAATTGTGTCAATCCATTATATTACTCTTTGGGGAGGAAAAAAAACTAACCACTCAGCTTATTTTACCTGCCTGCCTGCCTGTCTGCTTGCCTACTTACTAAATTTATATTTTCTCCCATCTTACAAAAGTGAGCTTGGACAGTGTACAATAAAATGAATTGTGATAGTGCAGTGGTGAGAATGCAGTATTGCAGGCTAACTCACAGCCAGGAGTTTGATCTTGACCAGCTCAAGGTCAACCTTCCATCCTTCCAAAATCAGTAAAATGAGGATCCACATGGGGGTGGGGGGAAATATACTGACATTTGTAAATTTTTCAGACAGTGCTGTAAAGCAATGTGGAGTGGTATATAAGTCTAAATTCAATTGCTATTGCTATAAAACCAATAATTAAATCATTCTACAAAAATCATTTAAAACAATTACATGTAAAGATAAACAAGATCACAAGAGGTAGTACTTCAGAATATAGCTAGAGCATGAGCTCTCTATTGTCAAAGGATCCCCAGATCTATTGAAAAAAACAACAACACATGAGGTTTCTAGAAGGTCACAAGGGTTGTATTAGTCTTACC
This sequence comes from Laticauda laticaudata, assembly GCA_004320025.1. Lineage (NCBI taxonomy): Eukaryota > Metazoa > Chordata > Lepidosauria > Squamata > Elapidae > Laticauda > Laticauda laticaudata. The sequence continues at coordinate 71,567 of BHFT01003944.1, read as the reverse complement.
TGGAGAAGGGATGTACAGATGCCATGGCAGAAAAGGTTGTTCTGATTAGATGGAACTCTTAGCAGAATTACCAACAACATGGATCTCTTCCAGATAGGAGTAGTAGATGTAGTCAAGGAGATACAGTACCTCAGAAAACCTGGCCAAATACCATTTAGAGCTGTGGATACCTTACTCCATGGCACAGATTATCTTACCTCAGTGGTTTCATGATGTGATGGAATCTGCAGGAAGTGAGAGTTGCTAGGAAGTCAAAAGGCTTGCTAGCCTAGAATCCCTAAATGTGTGGAAGTGACAGAGAACTAATTCTCCCTAAACCCTGCAGTATTTATCTGGTTGTCCTGTAGAGAGTGCATCTAGCCTGGCAAGTTTCCTGTAAATAGACAAGTAACAATAAATGTACTGCTCTGATCAACTGTCAGTGTTACCTCTCACTCCAGATCTACACTAACAAATATTAGGTCCCATGGGAATGAAGAGTGCTATCAACTACCAATTCCTGGAGTTAATTCAGAAGAATACCATGGTTAGTGGTATTGAAAGCTGCTGAGATGAGATGTCAAATAGAGCCAGAGGGATGCATTTCTTTATTCTGCTTATACCTGTTGAGAAATGCCAAGTCAGGCAAGGAGGAGGAATCACGTGAGGACTTGAATCATTGCACAAGATATCAAGATCATTGCATGATATCAAGATCAACCTCCCCTCACAAAGTTCTACCTGTTTACAAGGGATGGTGAGCAGCCTGGGGAAATTTTTGTATTATACATGTAGGTAGAATTTCAACAAAGTCGTCAATTTGAAGTCTTCAGGTATCAATCTATTCCTTGGCCTGAAATTAAAGAATCATCCAAAATTGCATCAATATAAGTCAGAAAGCAATCCAGATAATGTGCTTCATCTAGGCCGCAGATGTCAAACTCATGGTGTCATGTTGCTGTCATGTGATGTTTTGTGATGTTTTGTGACATTTTCCCCTTTGTGGAGCTGGGGTGGACGTGGCCTGCAAGTGATACATCCAGCCCACAGCCCATCAGTTTGACACCCCTGATCTAGGCTCTGCTGACAATATTGCACAATCAACTTTTTGACAACCGATTCTTCCTAAATAATCTGATATTGACAACTTGGTTAAAAAAGAAACTCTCATGCTATTAGGCAGAAAGAACTCTCTCATGTTTTAGTAGTGAGATTAAGTTTGTTTCCAAAGCCAGTTATTCTAGTATATTTTCTTCTCTGTTAGCCCAGAAGTGAGAGATGCTTTATGTGATAAGCATAGTCTAATGTACTTTAGTTTTCTACTAGTCTTCATGAATCTCTATAGGCAAATGAAGTGAAATATGGCTTAATTCTTTGGATTTACTTTACATAACCCTCTGTAAAGATTTCTGTCATTATTCAACAAATATTGTTATCATGTTTTCTATAGGAAAGTTCTTATAATAGCTTTCCATAATATTGGTTAGAAACAGACAAACAAAAGAACCCACAAACACTAATATCTGATGGAAAATTGATTTTGGGATCTCAGAAATGAGATACAAACCAAAAGTTTTGTAAAATTAAAAATAATGGCACGAGCTCTTGAACAAGGGTTCTTGGGAAACAAATTCCAGAAATATGGTACAGAAACTAAGTTCAAAATTATAGTAAGATCATCAATATTATGATTTAAATAATCAAATATTTAATTAGAAAACTTTTATCTTTTGTGCCTTCTTAGACAGTGAATTTAACATATATATGTATACTTATATATATGTTTTCTTAAGTTTTCACGGGTACTTACATGTATGGTATTCAGCTTTGTTCGCGTATTTTCCCACATCATCATAGTTGTGCTTTTAAAGTTGTTGCAATGTTTCGACAGAATCTCATCTGCCATCATCAGGCTTCTGGTTCAGGTTTATTATATGTAGTGGAACAAGTATTTAATGAATATTTCCATTCACACACACACAACACACATGTGTGTTGTGTGTGTGGATGATATTCTTATTAAATACTTTGTTCATTACATAGTTGAATGTGCTGAAACAAAATCACACAAAAATGATCAATGGAATCAAATTTAGCAACCCATGAGGTCTGGATTTGGAGTTACATCAAAATTAAGTGAAAAAACACTACAGGCGATCCAACTTGGATGTAATTGTCCTTAAACAATCAAAATGAGGCTAGTAGTGTGTATGGCCTTATGTGCCTGCAATGCTGGGCATGCTCCTGATAAAGGTGGCGGTGGTCTCCTGAGGATTTCCTCCCACACCTGGACTAAAGCCTCCCCCAACTCTGACAGTCTGTGGTGCAGTGTGGCTTTGTGTGTATGGAGTGGAGATATGATGTCAGATGTACTTAATGGATTCAGGTTCTGGGGAACGGCGGCAGTCATAGCATCAATGCCTTCGTCTTGGGGAACTGCTGACACACCTCCAGCCACATGAGGTCGCATGCGTATACATTAGGAGGAACCAGGGCCAACTCCATCAGCAATATGGTCTCACAAAGGCTCTGAAGGATTCATCTCGGTACCTATGGGCAGTCAGGCTACCTCTGGCGAGCACATGGAGGGCTGTGGCAGCCCCCTAAATAAATGCCACACCACCATTTGATACTCTGCAAAACCGGTCGTGCTGGAAGATGTTGCAGGCAGCAGAATGTTCTTCCACGGCGTCTCCAGACCCTGTCACCGGTCTGGTCCACATGTGCTCAAGTGTGAACCTGTTCTCATCTGTGAAGAGCCAGGGTGCCAGTGGCAAATTTGCCAATCTCGGTGTTCTCTCGGCAAATGCCAAACGTCCTGCATGGTTGTTGGGGCTGTAGCACACACCCTCACTTGGATGTCGGGCCTCATGACACCCTCATGGAGTTGTTTTCTGCTGTTTTGAGGGACCACATGCACATTTGTGGTCCTGGAGGTCATTTTTGCAGGCTCTGGCAAGGCTCCTCCTGTGCCTTTGCACAAAGACGGAGGTAGCAGTCTGATACTGTTGTTGCCCTCCTACAGCCTCTCATGTCTCTGATGTCTGGCCTGTCTCCTGGTCATGCTCCGATGCTCTGGAACTTACGCTGAAGACACAGTAAACTTTCTTGCACAGCTTCGCATTGATGTGCCTTCCTGGGATATTCTACCTGACTATAGCCTTAGTGTGGTGTTGTAGACTCTTGTCTCATGCTACACTAGAGTGAGCATATCCAGCATTCAAACATGACCAAACCATCAGCCAGAAAGCATAGGAACTGAGAAGTGGTCATCACCTGCAGAACCAGTCCTTTATTGGGATGTCTGCTAACTGCCTGTGTTCCACAGTTGTCTATTCATTTGCACAGACCATGTGATTGATTGTCAATCAGTGTTGGCTACTAAGTGGACAGTTTGATTTCACAGAAGTATGATTGACTTGGAGTTACATTGTGTTGTTTAAGTGTTCCCTTTATTTTTGTGAGCAATGTATATACTATAATAGAATATTTCAGATTTTTTAAAATAAACTATTGCCTCGTGTTAGGTTCCTATTCCTCTTTTAATTTCCCATGTTTCTAACAAATGTTTTTCATTAATAGAAAAATAATTATAACTTTAAAATATATTACAGCTATTGAGGCTCCTTATAATACAACACCGGGCAAGGTTAGTATTAGTCTATTGGGGATATGTGGTTTTTTTCAATGCCACATTATATTTTGGAAAAGTTATTTTCATGGAAAATTAGTTCTCTCATAGCTTAGGAAAATGATCACAGAAGAGATAAAATTAATGGAAATGATATAATCCTATGAGATAATAAACAGGACAAAAACAAAAGAGAAATAAAGAGTTTGTTCTTAATTTTTAAGTAATATGGGATATATCACTTGTGTATAAAGTGTGGAATTCAAGATGCTTTATTATAACCATGGAAGATTGTGGCAACTTACTGAGAATCCTACCATTCATTTAATAGCACTTTTCCAGTTCTTATTCTGAGAGAAATACCCAGTATAATTTTCAGTAGCAATATTCAAATATATCTATGGCAATCAACTATTATAATTATAATATAATTATTATATAATTAGGATGTTTTCCTTGCTTTTTTAAAAAAAGAAAAAATAATGTTATTTTGTTACATTATTCAACAAGAAGAAAACATGTACATAATATGATGGAGCAACCCTTTAGGACTGAAGTAACAAATAAACTATTGTAATAAATATGTGTCAGAATTACTACTATACCCCAATGGCAATGAATCTGATATACATCAGTTATAAACTGATGGTAATACACACAACAACATACCAATGAATAAGACAAGAGATAATATTAATATTTTCAGAAAAAAAGTATCTTTGGGCTCTACCTAATTTGGGTTCAGGCTGAGTAACAGTATTGAGGTAGAATTGATCACAATTGTGATTGACTTCTGGAGGACTTGAAATGGAACTGTATGGAGTCTACAGTAGCATCCCTCCTGGGCTTCCTGGACCTCCTGGCAGCTTTTAATACCATTCATCGTGCTATCCTTCAGGACCAGCTCTGGGCATTGGAAATGATAGGTATTGTTTTGCAGTGATTTCCTCCTTCCTAAGTGGCTGGTTCCAAGCCTTGCTGGGAGGTGGGAGGAGAAGAGAGGTTTAGCCATAAGTCCCTGTGGTATGGGTGTCTCAGAGCTTGAGTCTCTATCATTCTTCTCTGAGATGTAAATGAAACTACTAGTTGAGATAATTTCACAGCATAGGTTGTGATATCATCAGCATATTGATGAGACCCATTTATACATCAACTTTCCAGATAGGTGATATTGTTGTGATGTTGCTCCAGAGCCTGAGGGCATGAGGATCTAGATGAGTACAAACCATCTCCAAGTCAACTCTGTTGAGGTAATTCCCCATTAGGAGAATGAGCACATGCATACAGGGAGACGTATACAGATACACTGTACAGTAAATTTAGGTTTTTACTTCCAGAAAGGTTTAAGCAAAGTTCAAAATGGGCAATCCAAAGTCATTTACAAGTTAAATCAGTCAGTTTTCAATCCAGGGATAATCCATAAATGTCAAAAACCAGTGTCCAGTGTCAAAAACAGTTCAGTAACAGACTTACATTAAATTCATGAATATCAGTCAATTAGGAAAAATGGAGGAATAGCAATACTTTCCAACAGAAAGAAACAGAGATTCACTCTCTTCTGAGACTAAGGCTAAGACAACCCAGGTTTCTGGCTCCATCTTATGGCCGTTTGAGATATCACACCCAATTACAGTTTTGCATTTTCTTAAAAGATACAGTTTTAAAATGTTTATCCAGGTTTATATATTTCTAACCCAAATAGCTGTTAGGTGACTTACATTCCTAACAAATTCTAGCAAGACAGAGTAGTTTTGAGTTTTTTGCCCCCTGGGATCTGGAAAACTTATTCTTGACAAAGTAAAGTTTCTGTGGAATTAGCTTATATACAGTTTGGAGGTCCTCCTGCACTTGCAGCTCATCTTTATGGAGAAAGTGGCAACCATAACCTGAGGATGGGGAGGGGGACTTTGCTCAGTGTTTCTTGGTAGAAGGTTCGTTAAGTTATTTGTAGGACTGCTTCCCCTTGAAGGTATCTCTATTCTACCACACTAGAAGTTCCCAACTTTGGCCTATGTGTGATACCATGCATCAATACTACCTTGCATCAATACTACTTTCATCAATCTGATATGCTTTTCTTTCTTGTGGTTGCTGACACTGAACTTAAGTCACTGTATGCGCACTTAAGATTGTATCTTAACTAGCATAAATATGTTTATATTCTGATCACAGTCACTGGTATTAGAAGAAAGAAAAGACTAATAGCTGCAGAAATACAATACAATATAATTTACTAGTTCTGTGTGTGAATAATGTGTTATATATACTTATACACTTGAACTATCAGCAAGATAAATTGTTCAGTGAATCATAAGCTTCAGGCAAGACTTATGATGAAAATATACAGCACTGTATTTAAATTCAAAGGATCAAGTTTAGTGTGTCAAGTAATAAAGCATTGAATTGCTCAGCTTTTTTGGGACTGTCTCTTAATGTGTTGTGGCATTTGATCTGAAAAAACTGTATGTAAGTCTCAAACAGAGATTATTTTCAGCATGTAAACATTGGCTTTAAGCCTTGCAAATTACTTCATGTCCAGTTCTTTGTGTTGTTTGTATTTCAAGCAGTTATCATTTTTACAATAGGTTTCTTAGAGATAATTTAGATATATATCTATAAAAACTTTTTAAAGATGTCTGTGATTGTTTTAGGGAACTCAATGAAAAATCTGAGAAAGTACTTCAAATGCTAAATATCATAAGAAATCATGCACATCTCACATAATAAGCAGTTGCATGATTTATAAAGATGAAATTCTCCTGAGCAAATTCATTTAAAATGAATGTAAGCTGGGTATTTGTTCATAATATTGCTTGTGTTTTTCATCAGTAATCTGGACCAATTGAAGGAGACTTTATTTCTACCTTTTGTATTAAATACCAGTTTCTGAAATAGCTCATGTTTATGTTTATTTTTGTGGCACTGAAAGTGGGCACACAGGATGCTTAATCTCCTTGGAATGTCTATATAAGTCAGATGTATGGAATATTCGGTAGCAAATGTCAATTCAATCACTTTTAAAATTATTTTGAGAAATCCTAGCTGTTTGAACCATATAGAATCCCAGTGTCTTATTTGATAGAAATCTTACGACTATGACAGTCAGTTATTAGACGTACATTTAAAGAACTAATCTGAAAACAAGGTCTTTGTCTTAACTTTTCCTGGGCTTCTAACCTTTAAAGGTGAGCTAGACAGCTGCAGAAAACTGATCTCATTTCCTGCCCATGGCAAGATTTTTCAAGTTCATCTTCTTTTCCATTCTCACAAAATCTGATGAAAAAATGAAATGTCATGAAAACAAGCTCTCAGGCTAAAAAAACAGTGTCTGTCTCTGTGACAGATGTCAATTTGAAAGGCTTCAGGTCACCTGTCAGAAGTATGTCAGTGTGATCTGTATAAACTTTAATTCAACCTCTAATATCAACATTTAACTCCTGCTTTTTAGAATATACCTTGTAAAGAACTTAAATAAAATGAAGTCACCTATTCCTCTTTCACTTTTAACTCTGATTAATGAATCAAACTCTTAGGTACAAAAACAACAATAACAACACCAAACAACAACAACAACTTCAAATTTAAAAGGACAGTTTGACCTTTATTTGCCCCTGGTAATAAACCAATCAGCATTCTTATATACAGATGCTGGGAGATGAACAAATGCTGTAATTGTGAATAAGAATTTTGTTTGATATCAAAATACAATGATAAGCAGTCCTGGACTGTTTTTAAAAGAAAATATTCTGAATTAAAGTTAGTTCAAATGATTTTGATTAATAAGTGTAGCATTCTAGCCTTACATATAAGAATAATTGAGATATTTACATGTATCTTCTAGCTTCTATTTTAAGAAAATGAGTTGTATGGGAAAATCTTCTCTTTAATCTCACACACACATGCAAACACATACACACGTAGTCATACGTACACATACCCACACCCACACATGCACATACTTGATAAAATATCCTGATTAATAGAAATAGATATCATATAGTTCTCTCTATCTCCATTTTCTTCTCCTACTTTGGCAGTATCTTGTTAAAAATAAATGGGTCACTCTTATCTTTCCTGACCAAAGTCTTTTTCTCTTCCTATTATCTTATTGTTAAAACAGTTAAAACATATAAATGAATAATTCATTGTAACTTTGCTGCTTCTAATCAGTCCTGATTTGCACATCATTGACCACAAAGCAACAGCTTTGGGGATCTGATCAATTAATTGTATCTTAAAAATAATGTCTTTCACTAATTTCCTTTATTCTCTGTTGTATTTTCATTTGGTCAGTTCAGTCATCTCTGGAAATGCATTATTAAAGGTTATGAAAAGCAACATTGAATAATTATTGGTGTCATTTTGAACTAGTACTGTAATATTGCCACAAACTAGATTTTCTTTGTAAGAATAAGTTTTTTTATGTCTTGATCCCTACTAAGAATATTTAAATCTTGAAAGGGACTTAAAGAATAATAGAAGAAATGATGAATTTTCCAGCTGAAATGAATATTTCTGAGTATCAGGGAAATTAATGTCTCTGTAACTGTACACAGGCAATGCGTTTATGTTATATGACAGAATGTTTGCAAATTTTCCTGACTATTCTATCAGAGATCACACCAAGTAGGGGCATCAACCAAGCATGAATTATTTAAGTGGTTGGTATGTAGTGACAATCTGGAAACTACATTGTTGTGGCTGCCTGTAGGACAGTTCGCACTTTCTGAAGGAAATTCTTTCACCTTTGTGTGCCCATAGCATAGATCTCTCTCCGCAGCAGCTGTAAGATGCACAGGAACTCTGTGACCTGGAAAATGTGGGACAACTGACACAAGGTGACCTTTGAATGCTGGGGTAGGCCCAATTAATTTAAAATTTTGCTTGGCCTTGTCTCTTCCAATTTTCTAAATCCTCTAGAAAAATGATTAATTCAGCCACTGCCAATGCGAAAATATTTTTGACCCTATTAAAGTCGACCAAGGGTAAACCAAGTGTAGGCTGGCATTGTATCAAACTAGTTTTATTAAATTTGATTGGAGAATTGTATCAGGAAGGGACAGACAAGGACATATTTTTCTATTGCAACTCTTTTTGAAATGAAAATATTGGGAAGAATACAAAATGCCAGTGCTGTCTGGTGAGGAGTTGTAGGATTTTAGGAGTAATTGAATCTTACTTTCTTCTTTCCCCACCCTTATTTTTGTTAAATACCTTGGATTTTAATAGGGGGGTTAGAATCTGTTATGTCATTGTGCCTGATTTACTTTATTTATAATGGCACGGCTTCTTTCCCTTTTCCTCAATTTTTATTGTCCTGTCTCTTTACAAAAAGTTTCCAGCTGCCAAATTTCACATTCTGTGTTTCAACTGTCTCACACATCCAATGGCATCATTTCACTGAATGACTCTAACTTGTTTCAAAGCATTTAGAGAACTGCTTCTTGGAGACATGGAGACATGGAGACATGGAGACATGGAAGGACAAATCTATGGGGATTCTCAGTTATCCAGATCATGATTGTATCAAAGGTACTTTTTCAAAAGGCAACTGTACTGCAAGGAATATAAATCCTTCCATTCTCCATCATTCAGTCAGAACTGAAGAAGCTTTTTGGAGAGAAGTGAAACCAGGGGTGCAATTCAACCGATGTAACAGCTTATAAAGCTACTCATATCCAATACATAACTCCAGTCAGCTTACAACCATTAAAAACCACATAATAAAATATAGTATGAAAACTATCTTAAAAATATTACAACACAATTTATACCAAGGTATAAAAAAAAATCAACAATTAACGGACTTCTGTTTTGCAGGGCTTCGGCGACAGGCAGGAATTCGCGATCGTGCACGGTTTCTCCCTGGGCTCGCCGTCGGAGTACCCCGAGCCAGATAGCTTCGGGATTAAACCACCCCGTAGAGGCTGGTGAAGATGGGGGAGACTCCAGCAGGGTTGAGAAAAGCCGTATCTTTCCTCCCCAGCTGGCTAAACTCCCTTTCCTGAAGGCGGCAGAGCGGCGGTCAGAAATGGCCGCCTCAAAGAAGCCCTCATCTGGAAAAGAACATGCAGGAGGAAGAAAGTGCTGAAGCGAAGGTTTTGGCTGACCGGGATAAGAAGAAACAGTTAAGGTATCCTGGAACTTAAACCCTAAAAAAACCCAAAAGATACATTGTTCCCAAAAAAGACTTGGAAGCAGCGAATGAAAGTGAAAAGGGAAAGTTTTTTTTTTTTTCACTTTCCTTCCCTTACATTGACAGAGAACGAGATGAATGAGAAATCGGAAAAATCTCTGCTTTGGCATCAACAAGGTATTTAAACTGGAAAATTTAATGCCAAGGGGATTATATAAATGTTATCTGATATAAAAGGCAAAAAAAAAAAAAACAGAGAAGAAATTTTTTTTGCTGTAAGTGGAAGGGAGAGGAAGGGAATAGAAAAGGAATTGGAAGGAGGAGATGCCCTGGAATCTAAAGGAAATCTACAGTTAAAATTTTAACAGGATTGCTAAAAAGATACATTTTAACTGGAACGTTGTAACTAAATATTAACCACCCAGGAAGAGGAAAGTGAAAAGGAGAAAGTGTAAAAGGAAACAGCTTGTGTGGTATTTGGATTGTTTGGTGACTTTGGGACTCTTTGGAATTATATGCGGAAGGATTAAAAATTACTCAGGTGGTTGTTTAAGAAGAAGAAGAAAATACTATGGCATCACTTGTGACCGACGAATTGGAAAAATAGAATTTTAGAAAAAATATAAAGAAGAAGAAAAAGAAAAGGAAGGCTCTCTTGGTTCGTTTTTTCAATTCTTAGAATGGCAGAGATATTTACGAGAACTACAAGAAAAGACTACGTAACAAGAAAGATTGGACAAGAAGAAGCATCTTTAAAACGAACAAGTAACTTTGACTTGGGGAAGAAAAGGGGAGAAAGGGGACAGGAATGGAAGAATTTTGGAGACTAAAAAAATAACACACAAAAAAAGGGAAAAATAACATGGATATAACGTGAGAAAAGCACACAGAAAAGGGAATAGAGAAAAGGGAAAATTGTGGTGGAGAGACGGGGGTGGGGGTAAAAAGAGCAGAGAGAAAGAAGCAAAGGAGGAGGGAAAAGAAGAAGAAGCTACAAAGGGTGTGAATCGCAAGATGTCAAGGAAACAGGATCTTATTTAAGAGATAATGGTAAAAATTTAATTGAAAAAGGGATTCTGGAGGCAGTAGCATATGATTGTATTGTTATAATTTGGCATTTACGCACACTCAATTTACGAACGCATCTCGAAACAACGTATGTTCAGTGAAACATTTCTGATAAAATAAATGGTAAATGAATAAATGAGGGAGAATTAATTAGGAAAAGTATGGGTAACATTTTAAATGAACAATAAATGTTTTAAAAGCAAGTGAAGTACCTGGAAAGTAATCATGGAAAAGTTTTATAAGCATTCCCATAGAAGCATGATACCATTTGAAAAGTAATGAGTGTTAAATGTTTAAAATTTAAATTTAATATAATATTAAATGAATATAATTGAATGGGTAATGGATCATGTTCTAATTAATATATATATTTATATCACTTTTTTTCTTTTTCTTTTTAAAAATGTAGTGTTTAGCTTTAAGACTGTCACACTGCACGGCAACGGATTGGAAAGAGGGATGTAAAAACGGAGAGAAACACTTGCCCATCCATTGATTACGTGATGCATCCATTCGTACTCACTGCATACGTTTTGCTTCCTCTCTATCCGGTCCAGTATTCCGTTTATTGACGTTTCATCCCGCTCAAGGGAAAGTTTTTTTTGACAGCTGCCAAACTTTTGAGTGGAAAATGTATCACAACTTCGTCCGTTCTGCATCTGCTAGCATCCGTTCTGCATCCGCTAGCGGCATTCCGTGCCAACTCCCATCCGTTCCAGCGGTAAACGGACCGCAGGGAGGAAGCGGAACGGATGCAGAACGGTATGCAGAACGATTCCTAGCGGAATGCAAACGGAAACCAAAGCATGTAAAACGGAAAAAACGTTCAGCAGAGAGGACCTATCTCGGATATAACGGATGTCTAAGAGGATGCCTAGAGGATGCCCTAGAAGATGCAAAGGGACACAGATAACTGCCTATAAAAAGGGGGAGCAACTCATTATTATATGAGATCCACTTTCAGAACAGCACACCAAGCTGTGTAGACCTCTGCAAGCCTTGCATCTGCCTCTCCTCTTCGCACCAGCATCCAGTCATCTCCACCATGGATCGTAACAAAGTCCTTTTGGCAGGCCACCATCCTTCTGCAACAGTGCCGAAGCCACTACAAGACTCTGTGAACTCTACTAACGGGAGAAAAAAGAAGGTGGCCAAGAAGCATCTGGGTAAAAAGATGGTTCACCCAGAAGAGCAGAGGACTGGGACTGTACAACAAAGTTATGGTGGAGCTCAGGAACGAAGTTATTCTTATCTTCGGGCATTCCAGAAGCTTCTGAGGATGCCTCCAGCCATGTTTGACACAGAAGTTGTTGCAGCGGCTGACAACTTCAGGTTGACCAAGATCAAACACCAACTTTCCGGCCCAGCCTGGAACCTGGGCTCAAGGTTGGCAACTGACCTCTGCGCCACAAGACACCTAACAGGAGCAATGCAGTAACGGCTGGAGGGTGCCACAACACCGCCATCAAGCATTGTGGTCAGAGAAGTGGTGCATGTGTTCTCTATTCTATCTTGAAGATACAAGGAGAGAGCTGCTCCTCCACAAGTGCCCTCCACCTGAAGAAGGATGGAAGAAAAGTTGCAAGAGCATGGTATCAGAGGGTGGAACTTCCCTCCCACACTTTACGTTGGAGACCATCGATCGGCAAGCACATGGCCTGCAAAAGGCACCAGCCAACTCACGGTCCTCTTATCACAACTACAAGGGCTTCTTCAGCAAATCATCCTCGTTCGCCATGGTCGATGCTGAACGTAAAGTTCATGTAACATCGATGCTCTCAGGAAACGGCCATCTTCAGATGCCCAGGTAACAACCGCAAGTGACCTTCAAGGGTGGGCTTGAACGCAACCTCACTTGTTGGGCTTCCCAGAATCCAAGAACCGCCTGCCCAACGACACACAAGATGTGCCTACTTCATCATGGGGGATGACGCCTTCTCCCTCACGCGCAACCTACCTCATGAAGCCCTACACCTCCAAAATACCTCACCGTGAAGAGAGGATCTTCCAACTACAGGCTGTCCAGGGTAAGCGGGTGGTGGAGAACGGCCTTTGGCATCCTGCCAACTAGGTTCGCAAGATACTTCTCACCACTGGGCTGAGCATCGCCACAGAACCGTGAGGAACACATGGAAGCTTGCTGCATCCTGCACAATCTCAATGCGCACAAACACCGCTACCGACAGTGTGCACGAACAAGGCTTGTGGACCTCAACCAAGGCATGGGGACATTGGAGCCTGGGGAATGGAGGCAAGGGGCAAAACCGTGATAGACACTGAGGATCGCTTTGCGCAATCAGCCCCAACCAGAGCCTCACACTGAAGGGAAGAAGCAGCGCAACCTCCTGAGACACTGCGTCGATACGTGAGCAGTGGAGTGCAAGACAGGATAGTTAGGATTGAGTACTCCTTGAGCCTTTTCTCATCACACTGATGAGGTTGGCCGATGTATGTTGAGTGGCCCTACATGAACAGAGAGAGAGATTTAATAAAAGAGTTGTGTTTATGAATGAAAATGTGTGGGATCGATGATTAATTGTTATTGATAATAAAGGGACTAGGTGTGGCACCCTGGGAGGGGGACCATCCAGTCCCATATGCTTGCACTGGAGGCCTTATCTATCCCACAGCTCATTCCCAAAAGGTATCCCTGCCCATTCCTCACCGCTATCTTCAACGCATCCCCACAGCTATCTTAACCCATCCCACAAGCTGCAAAGGCTAAAACGCATTTGTAAAAGTTTCCAGCAAGACTTTATTTAATAAAAAAGGGAAGTGAAGCAAGTGTGTGAACAAAATAGACTTTATTTAACAACAAGGCTATAAGACAAAATGAGTCTTTGCATCTCTTGGTCGCTCCAGTCTCAGGGGTGAAGGGTGCAGGTGCTGTGGAAAGGTGGTGGTGCTGGCGCACGTGCTCGTATACGTTCCAGAAGCCAGAAGCAGCAGAAGCCCCAGCCCAGAAGAAGCGAGCCCGTGCTGCAGAAGCCCCAGCAGAACCAGAGTGAAGGGCCAGGGGGTGGGATGATAGCCCTTTCCCTCTTGCAGGGCTGGCAGCAGATGGCTGAGGCTTTCTGTGCCTTCCGCGGATGTTGCTGGCTGCAGGGCACACTAGGAAGGAGCGAACAGGCTGGCAGGAAGGCTCAAAGCTGGCAAGTGAGGCAGGCACCCAAGGCTGGCAGGAAAGGCTGCAGCGGAGGCAAGGCAACAAGGCTGGCAGGACGGCTGGCAGGCAATGGGCAAGGCAGACCAAAGGCTGGCCTGGAGGCTGGAAGGCTTTGGCAGGCAAAGGCAGGCAGCAAGGCTGCAGGAAGCGCAGGCAGCAAAGGCTGGCTAGGCAGGCAGACAGGCAAGAGCTTGGCAGGGAGGCTGGCCAAGGCAGGCAGACAGCAAGGCCTGCAGGCGAGCGGCAGCAAGGCTTGGACAGGCTGCAGGCAGGCAATGCAGGCAGGGCAAGGCAAAGGCTGTCAATCCATCCGGCAGCAGGTCTTTCCTCATGAATTGGTGACCTGCTTCCGAGCTGCTTCCCTTTATATCCGCCGGGGCTGACGGCAATGCCATCCTCCCTCACATGCGGCAATTAACGCTAGGCAATCCAGTTAGAGAGCCTTCCGCTGTGCATCCGCTAGGCTTCCGCATCTGCATCCGCCTATATCGTTCTCGGCATTCGCTTGCTGAGGTCCCCCGAAGCCTAGCGGATGTGCCATCCGCTCCATCTGCTTCCATCCACGATGGCTTCTGTTCGCATCCACTTTCAATCCGCTCTGCGTCCTCCCTGCGTCAGTTCCTTTCCATGTTATCCCGCTCCGGTTATTGCAAATTTTCCGCCCCTCTGAGAGCCGGATAAAACCACGGATGGAACATTTTTCTCAGGTCGTTGTGTCCTTTTTACTAACGTTTTGCATCCGTTGGGCAGTGTGACAGGGCTTAATTAATATACTAGGGCAGAAATCCGAATCAGAAGTTAACGTTTTATATTGTTTATAATTTTCGGGGAAAGATATAAAGGCGTCATAACTCCAATTAAGTGACTACAGGAGGTATGTATATATATATGAGGAGAAATATAAAATAGACAGCTGTTTAAATAGGAGAAAAAAATATAAATATAATGATCTGCATTTGGATGAAACAAAATAAAAATAAATTAAGAAGTTAAAGAGGGGAGAAGCCCTATAGAAAAAATGTAGAATGGTAATAAGATATGGAATCGGTATATAAAGTGAGGCATGAATTTGAATTGGTGTCTCTACAAAGTAGATGTAACCCGTCGGGATCAGGATGCTGTTCAGAAAAATATAATATTTTTGGGTTTTTTTCCTTGCTTTCGCGGGTCTTACAATTGGTCTGGTTTTGCTTCCTTCAGTATTATGCCCTTCATTATAAAGTGCTGTTAGTTGGTAGACGATTCCAGAGATCCACCCTGCCTCTCAGGCTTCTGTATAGGGATGTGGGTTCCTAACAGCTCCGGGTTTCACATTCGAAGGCTGGTCATTCTGTTGCTAAAGGAGAACTGGGTCTGTGTTCGTTGACCTTGGAAAGTTTGATTGAATTGGTGTTTCTGGTATTGTGTATTGTTGAACTTGGCCTGGCAACACTCTGTTCTTTAGTGTTGGAGGCTTTCAGTGCAGTTGGCTTCGGTGTGAAAAGGAAAACCGGCTGTCTAATCCAATAGGAACACCTGGGTGCCTGGTGGGGGGGCGACGTGTTTGAGTTGGAGGCATGCAGAGGGAGTCTGTTTTGTGCCTGCAGAGTGTTTTAATACCTGTTTTGTGGCGGTGGAAGATCTTTCCTATTTGAGAGTGCAGGCTTCAAAATTGAATTGACTCTGCTGGGAATTAAATCTCTCAATTTCATGCTTTCAAAGGTCTTTTTTCAAATCTCTATGGCTTTCTCTGATCACTTCTGTGGGTTGGGGTTTTCTTAGTGGTCTAGGGTTTTAGTGATGAAGTTGATGTTGTGTTGTAATTTGTGGTTTTCATGTGTTTGGACTAGTGGAGGAGGTGTTTCCAGCTTTTTTACTGCCGATTTTGTTTCTCTCTCTATCTAGGCGACTACTTATTCTTCTATTGTCTGTCCAATGTATTGGGCATGATCTCACCGGACTTAGTATATGGTTTTCCATGGGGAGGTCAATTTTGTCTTTGGGGTTTCTAAGGGATTGGCTGCAATATACTTTTTTGTCTGTTTTGAAGGCCGCTGTTATGTGATCCTGTGTAGTATCTTACTGATTTTATCTTTAGTACTTTATGTAGGGCAAGACAGCTGTTCAATTCTGAGTCTCTGTATGTCTTGGTGTGTTTTTGTGGATCAAGTTGTGATTTTGTTTTTTGGAAGCCATTGGCTATACTTCAGCAAGGGTGCATAGTTCAGCCTCTCTCTATATGTGTCTTATCTGCAGGTGTTTTGGTTCTGGTAATTAGGTGTTTTCGCCATGGAATTTATCTGTGCTGGGCTCGCGCTCGCGTCGCGATTGGGTGTTGAGGTACAAGCTCTGGTGTGTGTTTTCTTACTGGGTATACGGTTTGTCCAGGGTGCCATCTGTTCTTTTGTAGATTAGTACATCTAGGAATACGGTAGTTTGTTTTTTTATTTCCGTATATCCAATGGTGAACTTGATTTTGGGTGTGTGCTGTTTAGGTGTGTTCCATGTACCCGGCCAACGATTGCAAAACACGGCAAACGGAACGAGCAAAATGTTTCCATCGTTGTTATCACGTAGCTCAAAAGGGGCAAAAAATACCGGAGCGGATAACACGGACGGGGGGAGGACGCAGGAAGG
The DNA here is from genome assembly GCA_004320025.1 of Laticauda laticaudata. Lineage (NCBI taxonomy): Eukaryota > Metazoa > Chordata > Lepidosauria > Squamata > Elapidae > Laticauda > Laticauda laticaudata. The sequence continues at coordinate 54,971 of BHFT01003944.1, read as the reverse complement.
ATGCAAAGAGGTGGAACGGAAGCCAGCGGAGGGAAGCGCGCATCGGGGGCAGATGGAACGCAGGCTTCCGGGGGGCCTAGCGAAGCGGACGCGGAACGCGCACTCCACGCGCGCACTCACAGCGGATGAAGCGGAGCACAGAGGAAGCCTAGCGGATGCATGGCTGTTAATTGCCGCATCCGCGCGCGCGCGCATCACTCTCGCACAAGCCCCGCAGATATAACGAATTGCGCTTGGAAGCAGTCGATTCAAGGAAAGACCTGCTGCCGGATGGATTGCCTGCCTGCCTGCCTTGCTGCCACTGCCACTGCAATGTCTTGCTGCACCTTGCTGGCCAGCCTTGCACCAGCTTGCTGCCAAAGCTCCTGCAGCCTTCTGCCAGCCTGCCTGCAAGCCACATAGTAGGCTGCCTACATGCTGCAAGCCTTGCTGCCAGCAGTATGCCTGCCAGCCTTGCTGCCTGCCTTCCTGCCCGTGTCCGACTAGCGATATATACAAAAAGAGAGGGTTAAGTTGTAGGTCGCTCGCATCAGAAAAGCCTTGGTTTCATGTCTGCCTGCCAGCCTGGTGCCTCGCTCGCTCGCACGCTTCCTGGCCCACCTTGGTTCCAAGCCTCCTGCCACCACATCCAGCGCCTTGGTTCCTGACTCGCCTGCGAGCCAGCAACCCACAACCATGCGGTAAGCACAGCAGAGCCTCCCATTGCTGCCAGCCCTGGCAGAGGGACAGGGCTAACCATCCCGCCCTCCTGGCCTCACTACCTGCTCTGGTGTGTGGGCTTCTGAAGCACGTTGCTTACTCTTTTGGGCTGGGGCTTCTGCTGCTTCTGCTTTGAGAAGGATTGTATTATAAGCACTCAGCACTATAGTCCCACCTCACAGATATCACTTGGGACTGGGCGTACCAAGAGGAAGTGCGAATGGCATTTTTGTTTTATAGCTTCTTTGTTAATAAAGTCTACTATTTTTGATTCACAACATTGCTTCATTTTCTTTTTTTAATAAAGTCTTTTGGTGGAAACTTTTAGAAATGGTTTAAGCCTTGGTGAGCTTGGTGGGAGGTGGGGTTAAGATACCTGCTGGATGGGGTAACACGCTCGCGCGCGCACTCGCGGCTCTCCGCGCATAGCAGTGGGTATTAGTATATTATTCATTGCAAGCATAGTGGGACTTGTTGGTCCACCAGAGATAGACTATGGCTTTATTATCAATATAATGTAAAATTATCCAAACATGTTCAACACACGTAAACACAACTCTTTATTAAACGCCCATAGTTCATTGGTAAAGCCAACCAAACATTACAGGAACAATCTCATTCAGTGTGAGTAAGGCTGAAGGGAAGTCTCTATTCAAGCATCTTCCATCCTGTTTGCTCATTGACTGCTCCAGCTGGAGAGTTGCAGATATAGAGAGATTGCGCTGTTTCTTTCACTTCATGTGATGCTGTGTTGGGGCTTGCACCATCTACTATGATATCAGGTTCGCCCTTGTCTCCATCTCCCCAAGGCTCATGTCCCATTCCTTGCTGGAGGTTCACGAGCCAGATATAACGCGTCAGCCGGGTGCGTTTGAGATAGTGCAGGATGCCACGCAAGCCTTCATGATCCTCCTCAACGGTACTTCTGGGCATGCCACTGCATGGTGAGAAGTACCATTGAACCTGTTGGCCAGGATGCCAAAGGCCGTTCTCACACACACCAGCGCTTGCCCACATGGACAGCCTGTAGTCTCGCACACGCACTCTCACTCACTGGGTGAGGCATCTGGAAGTGTAGGGGCTTTCATGAAGGTACGGTTGTGGGGTAGAAGACGACAGACATTTCCCCCACGATGAAGTAGGGCACACTAGCGGTCGTTGGGCGCGGGCTTTCTGGATCTGGGAACCCAGCGTGAGGTTGGGTTCCAGCTCCTCCTTGAGGTGACTGGACGTGGTGGTAGGTACCCTGGACATCCTGAAGATGAGCCGTTGCCTATCGATGTAATGAACATGGTCACGCGAATCGACCATCACGCGCAAAGAGGACGATGCTGAAGATATAGAGAGATATAGATAGATATACACCGGACTGGCTTGGCGTTTGCCAGGCCACGTGCTTGCTATTTGGGCTCCAACGGTGTGTGGAAGTTTCCAACTTCTGATACCATTGCTTGACACTTTCTTCCCATCCTTCTTCAGTGGAGGGGCACTGGAGGAAGCTCTTGCAGGTATTTCTATAGATGATGGCCTGCCACCCGTTCTCTGACTATAATGCTGATGTGGTGGATGGGCACCCTCCAGCACCTGCATCGCACTCGCACTCGCTACGCGCAGCCTCCCTGAGGCCAAGGTGGCGCAGAGTGAGTACCACCTTGAGCACAGGTTCAGGCTGAGGCGGAAGCTTGGTGCCTCTGCTTGGTCAACCTGGTGTGTCAGGGCGCTGAACACAACTTCGGGAGTCTAAACAGTGGCTGGAGGCAGTCCTCATGAAGGTTCTGGAATGCAGCAAGAAGTCTTCGGCTCCTGAGGCATCCACCATCAGCTTTGTTGTAAGCAGTACTCGTCCTCGTGCTTCTTCTGGGTTGAATCCATCTTCGGGATCCAGACTCTTTTTTGGCATCCTTTTCTTCTCGCAGATAGTGTTCACAGAGCCTGCTTCTATATATAAAAAAATGGGCTTCGACTGTTGGCACGAAATGATGTGGCTGCTGAACAGCGCACTCTCTCGCTCTACACATCCACGGTGGCATGACTGGATGCCTTGTTGTTATTGTCTATGTATGTGTATGAAGGCTGCAGAGGTTGCACTGTTGGGATCTGCTGGTCCTGAAGAGAAGATTCAGACGAGTTCCTCCCCCTTTTTTAAGGTGTAGTTGGGCCCTTTCATCCTCTAGGCACTCCTCTAGGCAACTTCACTGTGGCTATAGAGACATCTTAATATCCGAGATAGGTCCCCTCTGCGATACGTTTTTTCCATTTTAAATGCTATATAGTAGTGCTGCATCCATACGCATCCGTTCTGGTCCGTTCGCGCTTCCTCCTGCGTCTGGGCGGATGCACCGTTGCGATATAGATAGAGACCGCTAGGGGATTCGCGGATGGCAATAGCGTAGCGGAGCCGTAGCAGGTGCAGAATGGATGTATAGTGTATCTATCGCACCACACGCTCTCTCTCACGCGCAGCCCAAGACCTTTTTGGGAGGGCGGAATTAAACGTCCATCAATATTGCTGGAGGATAGAGAGGAAGCCCAACGGAGGGCAGTGACGTTAACATGCGTTTTCAAACGCGCACTCGCCACGCGCTTTTTTGTCCCGTTTTACATCCTCTTTGGCATCCGTTGGTTGGTGTGACATCTTTAGGAAATTTGTTTAGGTTTTCTTTCCATTGGGGGCCAATACAAATGTGTCATCGATGTATCTTAGCCTAGTTTGGGTTTGCGGGTGGCATTAGGCCAGGGCTCTGGATTCGAATTCTTCCATGAACAGGTTTGCTGATGTGTTGTTATGAAATGTTAATTTGAAGCAGGTTGGTGTTGCATTGTTTGTCACTGCAGCTGCGTAGGGAATTTGGTCACATAATATCTGCTCTATTAACTTCCACCCGTTCTCATAGTTTTTGATCTGGCTGTTTATTTTTCCTCCCGTAAGAGGTCAGATATTTGTTTTTTTAGCTTTCGCGGTACTTACATGTTGCGGTGCTGTTAGGTTCCCTCGGGGTATTATCCCAAGTCATTATAGTGCTGTGAAAGATCTTGTAGCAACGTTCAGCAGAATCTCATTCTGCTTATAGTCGTTCTAGTATAGTGTAATCTAGCTCTGGTTCAAATTCGAGGTTGGTCTATTCTGATTGGCTAGGAGTCTAGGTCTGTGTTCACTGGCCTTGGTATGGTATTGTGGGTTTCTTTCTGTCTGTATTGTTGGGTTTTGATTGGCTGGCAACACTCTGTTCTTGTTGGAGGCGTTTCAAGTGGCAGCTTGGTTTGTCTGAAAGGAACGGCTGCTATCCTATTAGGAAGCTCGGTTTACTCTGGGTGCCTTGTTGGGGGGTGTTTGTGAGTTGGAGGCATCAGAGGGAGTTCTGTTTGTGCTCACAGCGGTTGTTTGTCTGTTTTTGTGGTTGTGGAGATCTTTCTATTTGAGAGTGCAGGCTTCCAAAAGACACTGAGTGGGATCATCTCTTCTATTCCTGCTTAAGGTCTTTTTTTCAAATCTCTATGGCTTCTCATGATGATTCGTGTTGTAGGGTATTGTTATGTTGTAGTGCCATTGAAGTGGGTGTTGTGGGTTTTGCCATGTGTTGGAGCTAGTGAGGAGGTGTGTTCCAGCTTTTTTACTGCTTTTTTGTGTTCATAGCTAGTTACGGTGTATTCTTTCTATTGGATCTGTCCAATGATGTGGCCGCGCGCACATCGACTCACGCGACTTAGTAATAATTGGCCTTTGGTTTTTCTTCCAGGTATTTTGTCTTTGGGTTTCTAAGGATGGCTGCTATATTTTTGTCCTGTTTTGAAGGCAAGTGTTGATGTGATTGCCTGTGTAGTATCGTTACTGAATTTAATCTGTAGTACTTCTTATGTAGGGCAAAGACAGCTGTTTCCATAGGTCTGTTGGTCTTCTAGACTGTTATGTCTTGGGGTGTCGCTTTTTGTGATCAAGTTGGGTGATTTTGTTTTTTTGGAAGCCATTGGCGACTGTCCAATACTTCAGCCAGTGTGCGTAAGTTCAGTTTATATGAACTTTTTCTGTCCGGGCGTAGGTTCTGGGTATTAGTGTTTTCACGGCCACCGGAATCTTTATCTGTGCTGGGTGGTGGTGGGATTGCGCGTTGAAGGTAGTGGGTTGTGTGTGTTTCTTCCTGTATACAACGGTGGCTGTCCCAGTGGCCATTCTGTTCTTTTGTAGACTACATCAGTTTTTTTCGCGTTTCCATGGTGAACTTTTGATTTTGGGGTGTGTGCTGTTTAGGTGTGTTAAGGAAATTATTTCGGTTTCTTTTCGCATGGGGGCCAATCACAAATGTATCATCGATGTATCTTAAGCCATAGTTTTGGGTTTGTGGGTGGCATTAGCCAGGGCTCTGGAATTTGAAATTCTCCATGGAACAGGTTTTTGAATGACGGTGACAGTGGTGATCCATAGGGGCTCCTTCAATTTGGCTTGTATTGAAGCACCACACCTAACATCAAGGGGAAGTCTGTCCTTGTGCTCAGGTCGTCTTTTCTGGCTTGTGGTTGTGAGATTCTTTTCTATTTGAGAGTGCAGGCTTCAGATTGACAGTCTGGTGAATAATTCTCTTTCTATTCATGCTTTCAAGCGCCTCTTTTTTTTCAATCTTCTTGTGGCTCTCTGATGATTCTGTGGCAGGGGTTTCTCATAGTGGCCTTAGGCCCGTTTGGGTGCCATTGAAGTTGATATTATGACCTGGGTGGCTTTCCATGTGTTTGGACTAGTGAGGAGGTGGTGTTCCAGCTTTTTTTAAAATGATTTTTTGTGTTCATCCAGGCGGTACTTATTTTCAATATATAGATATAGATAGAATCAACACCTCATGAAAATACGTGCTTAACCAACATATATTTTCATATACAAAGGACAAAGATGACAGAGCAAACCGCCACCACCACACCAAGGTCCATTCCATGGCAGAAACACAGAAGACACGCAAACGCCTGGCAGACAGAAACACTTATTGTCAGCCTTCAAGAATCTTCTACTATTGCTTTACATATATATAGATATATAGAGAGCCCTGGTTCGCCCAAACCAGGGTTTAGGAGACAAGCAACAGAATGTGCACGCGTAAGTCAAATAGGCATATACAGAATAAATGAGTGACGCTAAGCTTGGGTATGTGGAGGGTTTCATACAGTAAAACACAAGATACGCTTGTGTTTATAAAATATGTTTTTACATTTATATAGCACTCACGCTCCCACTACACAGCTCACGCTCACGCTCTTTGTGTCATATAGTCAGTCCATTCAGGGATAATATATAGCAAAAAGTTCATGTAGAATATGATAGATGATAGGAGAGCTTCACGTTCTCTCGCTCTCTCTCTCCGTGGAGCAATGTAGTGTGCAAGCAGTTATTCTTGTTATATCTTATTATAAGCCAGAGAGCCAAAGTGCATTGTAGTATTGCAGAGCACGGCGTAGGGCATTCAGACACTCTCTTTTAGGGTTGCCATAACGCACATCCCCCAATGATCTTTCCACAGTATAAAGTTATAGTCACTTTAACATACATAACCAGGATTACTTATTTGTTTAACTTAAGTAGTTAGAGAGCAAACACCTTTATAAACGGGGGGGAGGGAGGTAGGTAGGTCTGGGAAGTGAGCTGGAGGTGTTTACATTCTTCTGTTTGTGTAATGAGGGTAGAAAGAAGTAGGTTTCTGTTTCTTGCTTAGCTTTTCTTTCTGGTGCAACTGTAACCTGTTTAGCAAGTATGTTATTATGTTGTTAATGGACAGAGGCCCTCACACCTGAGATGCCCCACATGATCATTTTCACAATTCTAAATTGATAGTTTATTCGAACTATTGGGGTTTTGTTGTGACAACTTCATCAACTTTGGTAATATGTGGAATTGCAACGCGCTTACTTTCTCAGATCAGAATATATTATGGATATGTCGCACTTACTTTCGAATAAAAGATATCTTTTTCTAATTTAAAGAGTCTAAGTATGTCTTCCTGATTATGATGGAGCTCCGCCTGAAATTAGTTCTGAATGCTGAGTTCTACCAGCTCACCCGGAGAAAACACGGCAATTTTCTTCCGAGGGGCCTGGACAATCATGGTCATCCTTCAACTAGTGCTCAGGAAGACCTGGAGCCATTGGAGGGCAAGATTTTTTGCGTGGTACAGGAAGCCAATCGCTAGCAGAGTCATCTGGAAGAGGATCCAGCTGTGAAGCCGCAGCATGGTCGGTGGGGGTTGGCTGGGAAGATCTGGAGAAGGACCCCCGCAGGATCACAATTACCGCTCGGCGTGGAAAAGAGGGAGAGCCATGGCCCACGAGAAGGAGAGAGAGAAACTCTTACTGAATTGCAAGCCAGGAGACTCTTGATTATGGCATTTGAAGGGAGACGCAGGTGGCAATAGCTAGGTATGAAGGGGAAGGGGAAGCTACGACTGCAGCCAGGAGAAGGAGAGCCAGCCTCCCTCTCCCATATAATCAACTGCGATCCAGCAGCAGCCCCGGGCGCTCTTGCACGCGGAGGTGGAGAATTCCTAGAAGTGGCGTAGCTCTAGGCTTGGCCTCCGTTAGATAAGTCAATAACAGGAGGGGAGTCGCCAAGAGCCTTGGGATTCTTTCTGAGCTCAAGTTTGGAGGCATATGGAAGAATAGGGGAGGATTTTTCCATCAGAAGTCAGCCAAAGTGTGAGATGTGTTTACCAAGGCTCTGGGGGGGAATTCGCTGCAGAGTGGGATGTGTGACCCATCACTATATAATGTCCCCAATTTGCGAACTATAACTGTTCCATTATGCGCGCCTGTGGGCTGTTCGCGGAGGACCCACTGGCAGTAGCATATATTCCATTGATATGTTATGAAGACCATATAATTGCAGAGGGCGGAGGTCAGTGGCTTGACTAATACGACAAGAATTTTAGACAGTTAGCAGGTCACTATCGAGGACGCTGGTGCCGGAGAGCCCTGCATAGAAGCAATTTAAAGATGGATTAACGAAGATGGTACACAGCAGACTCATCTGCCTAGAAGAGATGCCGAAATGATTGCCAGAATGTGGGTACTTCTGCAGAGAGAAGTGGAAATTCGAATTTAACCCGAAGCAGACGGTGAGGGAGGTTCTGGTGGGGGAACCTTCCCCACAATGCTCTTCAGTATGGTTCCCGCAAACTCAGAGGGGAGGAGCTGCGCGCGCAAGCACAGGCACCCCTCAGCCTGCTTTCGATGCGGGAAAGAAGGGTCACTAGGCATGAACGCAACAGTCCATGCTGTTGATGAACCAAGGGGGCGCAGAGAGAGAGAGGGATGAACCTGAAAAACCCCAGCGAAACCTGCGAACAGCACTAAAGTCGAAGAGCAGAGTGGCAAAGGTTGCCCTCCTGCAGGAGAAGGAAATCAGACACACCCGTCTACCCTGAGGAGGCATGTTTTCGACTCGGAAGACGAGTTCCTGGTAAGTCAAGCATGGGCAATGACCATTCGGTGAAGTTGGGGTAGCCGGGCATCTCAGCGGTCGAAGAGGCACATGTTAGCTCTTGTTAGATTCTGGGTGCACACGGTGTTATAATCCACACACAGGAAGTAGTGGAGAAAAATGGGGCTTAAAACTAAAACCTTTTTTAAGATGCTTCCATTTCCTTTTGCGCACCCTAGATGGATCAGTTGGTTGGAGTGCCTTGCACGTTTTTATCAACAGAACTATACGAAATGAATATGGGAGAGCATGATGGGCTCTGCGTTTTTATTGTGGTCCCTGGTTGATTGTGTATTGGCAAACCATTTTAATGCTGGATTGCCTGGCTCCGGAAATGGACCCCCAGGTTAACTGGAGAAAGGGTTGTTGCACATCAGCACAAGCAGCCAACGGGAAGAGGGCAGAATCTCAAGCCGAAGCTTCTAGATTCCGATTTGAAAATACGCTTCCACAGGTACTGAACCTGCGTGTATAAGGGGAGGAGAACATTCCCAGAGTTATTGGATTTAAAAGAAGTGTTCAGTGAGAAGGCTCTCGATGCTTCCGCCTCACCGGCTCAATAGACAGACTGTGCTATTGAAGATTTGCCTGGGTGAATGCTCCAAAAAGCTGATTTGTGCTCAAGTGACACGCACGGGATTGAGAGTAAGATTGATTTATGATAAAATTGCTGGAACGTGGTATTCATTCAACCAGCTAGGCCCCAGGTAGGCGGCGCAGTTGTTGTTCCATGAAAAGAAAGATGGTTCAAACCTTGGTGGTGGACTACAGAAATTTGGAACGCCATATTCGGTGAAAAACGTGTACCATACACCTTCTTTGATGAGGAATGTTGGTTATTCCGTGTTGATATTGTGTGTGGATATGTATTTCTCACGAAGTTGGTTGAGACGATATGCACTCACTACCATAGAACTTCGAATTAAGGAAGGGGATGAGTGGAAGACCGCTTTTACTGCCCGATGGGAGCTTGCTCACATTCAAATTCATTCTTTTGGTTTACAAGGGGCCCCAACTGTTTCATGCAGACTGATAATGAAGTGTTATGTAACATTATACAGGGGGTTCTGGTTTATCTTGATGATATCCTTATCTCAACGGAAACACTGGATGAATATGTGAAAACAGGTGCGGTTGGTTCTACAGAAAACTGTGTGCCGCTAAGTTGAATGCTAAACTGTCCAATGTGTGAATTCCATCAAGAGAAAATTGACTATTTGGGATATTGCATTTCATCTGAAGGCATAGAAACGGATCCAGAGAAAGTGCATGCTGTATTGGAATGGGCTCCACACGTACGCATAAAACAACTTCAAAGCTTCTTGGGATTTGCAAATTTTTACCGGCAATTATCGCGATGTTTGCTAAGATAGCAATGCCCATCACAAATCTCTTAAAAACAAAGGGGAGGTGAAGCCAAGGCCGGGCAAGCCATTGGAGTGGTCCATGGAGTGCTAAGCAGCTTTTGAAAAAGCTAAATGACTGTTTGCTGGCAGAACTAGTGCTAGAAGCACCGGATATGGAAGCTCCTTTCGTGATTCAAGCTGATGCAAGTGATGTGGCTGTGGAGCGGTGTTACTTCAAATCAATGAGAAAGGAACCTTAACAACCTGTGCGTATACCTCCCGTAAGCTGTCTGAACACCGACGCAGAAGGTGGGGCCCGCGTCTGGGAAAAAAGCTTTTTCAGTTCGTTGGGCCTTACTGACCTGGAGATATTTCCTGAGGAGCAAAATCGATTTGAGGTATGGGACTGATCATAAATCTTGGAAGCCTTAAAACGCCTCGGAAGCTGTCCCCTAAACAGGTTGCTGGGCCAAGTATTTCAAGCGGTTCAATTTACTGATAAGTACATTCCAGGAGGGGAAGAACTTCATGGCGATCTCTCTCTTAGACTAACCAATATAATTGTACTGCACCAGGAGGTGATAAGTCCAATTGTCCAACCAACAATCTAGCCGCCCCAGTGATCACCAGAGCCCAGAAGAAGAAACAAGAAGTGGATTTATTGAATGACCTAACCAAACAACTAAAAAGAAGCTTTCAAACTGATGAGTGGTTCCTGGCTGCATTCAAATGACTATACAGTTAGAGATGGTTTGGCTTGGTGGGGACCAAGTTGTATGTGCCAGAAGTGCTGTGGCCCAAATACTGCAACAAGCTCATGATTCAAAGCAGCTGTCACTTTGGATTTGTGAAAACTCTACCTGGTTAGGCAGCAATTCTGGTGGCCTACTTTAAAGAAGAACATTGACTTATGTAGCTAGCTGTCCAATTTGTGGTTCAGCAAAGAGACCTCCTGGTAAGCCAGTAGGATTGTTACAATAATGTAGCTAGACCAACAGCCCCCTGGGAAGGAAATATCTATGGACTTTATAGTAGAATTACCCAAAAACAATGGAAACACGGTTATCTGGGTAGTAACGCAATTTGTTTTCCTACAAGTACATTGCATACCGTTCCAAGATTCCATCTGCGTAAGACGCTGCCTAAACTGTTTATTTCACATATCTATAGGTTACTGGCATTCCGGAACACCATAATCTCCTGACAGAGGGGTCCAGATTTACCTCAATTTTGGGAAAGAGTTGTCTGAGGATTGAATAGGCTCCCGCCTAGGGCTTAAGCTCCACCACCACCCTCAAACCAATGGGGCCTGTGAGAGACTAATGCAGTGTTAGAACAGTATCTTAGATGTTACATATATATATTACAGAGATAACTGGTACCGACTGTACGTAATCATTTGCCGAAGTGGCATATAACAACTCAGTACATAGTAGTAGGATTTTTACTCGCATTTAAATTAGCTTTCGGGACAAGATTTTGTACCCAACCGAACTTCCTCGTGAAAGACTAACATCCATTCGTTGGATGAAATGGATAACTCAACTCCAACTTAACTGGCCAGTGACACCCTCAAGCATTAGATGAGGCCTCATCAAGCTCATAAGAAGTTGGCAGAACACAAATAGAATCTCCACAGAAATTATAATAAAGTGGGCAACAAAGTTTTGCCTGTCCAGCAATATCTGCCAACCACATCAAAAGTCAAAGAAGCTTGGTCCTAAATATGTTGTTCCTTTCATGATTGAACGGATTATAAATTCCTGTCAGTCCCAGCTGAACTTTACCGAAAACTCTTTGACGAATTCATCCGGTGTTCCATGTTAGTTTGCTAAAAGCTGCACACCTTCTGATTTAGGAGAAATGACCCATCCAGGCTGACCCTCCCATAGAACCAAATACTGGATTGGAGTGGCATTTATGGTTCTGAAATTTAGACTTTCACAAATGGAGGGGTGGCTCCAGTATCTTGTAGCTAGAACTTTCCCTGTTCCTTTCTACAAGCCGAATGGGTTTACGAAACTGAACGTTAAAGTCCCCTAAGTTTGATTCAAAAGCATTTCTCAGATATACCAATGGTATCCATATACGCCCTAGGATGTGGAGTTCTCTTTGTTTGTTAGGTTGCTTTGTACTCTCCTCTGGCGATGTTCTTTAGGAGATATTAGCCAGTCTTGCATGTTCAATCTTTCCTGCAAGGAAAGGTGGAGAGGTAGGATCTCTTGGTGTCTTGAGTTTAATTCTGCTTCTTCGTGTAGGGGCATAATAGGTTGCTCTTCTGACTTTGGTGTTAGCTTTCTTTTCTCTAGGCCAAGGCGATATCCGTAGTCAGTGCCTGCCAAGAGTCTAACTTGGATCTTGCAGGCTTTTCGTGCCTGTCATTTGACACGGGGCGAGTAGGTAATGTATTTTGTGCTGGTGTACACTCTGTTATGGGGGGGGAGCATCATGATTATCTTGTATTTTTCAGTTCTTATCAAAGGCACGCGTCCGCCGCATCTACAATAGTTATGAGCCCACAGTTTACTCACATAAAAATTGAAGTTCTTGAAGCTATTGGGATGGGAACACTTCCATCACTTTGTATAGTGTGAAATTGTGGCGCACTTACTTTCTCAGATTCAGAATTTGCCTTTTGTTTTGTCTACCACTCGACTTTTATAAAAAGATACTTTTCTCTAATTTAAATGAGTCTAAGTATTTCTTTCCTGGATTTATGAATGGAGCTACTAGACAACTATAAAGACTAAACTATGCACCGCTGACTAAAGTTTACTGACAGCCAACGGCTTCCAGAAAAAAAAATCACAGAGCTTGATCAAAAAGAAACACAACTAATATGAGCTCTAGAGATCAACGACCTAATGGAACAGTGTCCTGCCCTACATCAAGAAGGTACTACAGACAAAAATCAGTAAGATACTAACAGAAGCATCACATGGAAGATTCTTCAAACAGAGAAAAAATAACAGCCATTCTTAGAAACGCAAAGATAAAACTGACCCTGGAAAACCAAGGCATATATGAAGTTCTCTGTACATCATGCCCGGCCACCATACATTGGAGCAGACCAATAGAAGAATACTTTTACCTGCCTTGATGAAACACAAAAAATTCAGTAAAGAAACTTGAAACACCCTACTCGTTCCACACATGAAAGCCCAGGTCATAACATATCATCTCTCATGGCATTAAACAACCTAGCCATACTAAGAAAACCCCAGCACAGAATCAGCAGAGAAGCCATAGCAGATCTCGAACAACAGCACTAAAAAAAAGCATGAAGTAGAAGTAAAGCATGAATAAGAGATGATTCCAGCAGACTCGTCACACTCATTTGGAAGCCTGCACTCTCAATAGAAAGATCTCGCACAGCCCAAGCCAGGGAAAACACCTGAGAGCACCAAACAGACTCTCGCTGAACCTCCAGCTAAACAACCCCAACTCAGGCACCCGAGATGAAACCTAGCTTCTAATAGATAATAGCATCCTTTTACCTTGAGTCAGCTGCACGGAAAGCTGCCAATACAGGAACACAGTGTTGCCATCCAATCAAAGCCACAAAACAGACTGGAAAGAAACCAGAGACACCATCAAACAAACTCCAAGACCAATAACACGACCAACTCCAACCAATCAGGATAAAGAAAAAACATCCTGCACACAGTAGACTAGCCTAAATTTAAACTACGGCTGTGATAGCCTGACCCACAGACGAACTCAATACAGAAGCCTGATGATGGCAGATGAGATTCTGCCGAAACCTTGCTGCAAGTTTAAAAGCACAACTACAATGACGTGGGATAATACCCGAAGGAAACTGAACAGCATACATTTATATTTGATTTTTGAGACACAATACGAGAATACCTTAGTGGACATTATAATATAAAATTTCTGCCCTCTTCCTTTATCTTTTGTATTGTTTCTTTTTCCCCCTTTTTTCAAATCCAATTTTTGTATTTTCCCTTTTATACATAATTCTACAAGGAGACTGATATTCTTTCTTTTTTTTCTGCTTCCCCCCTTTTTTCCCCAGCTCCCTTATTTTTTCAAAAAAAGGGGGAGAAAAATCTTTTCTTTTTTCTCCTTGAAACATTCTTATTCCTATTTTTTATTTTATCTTGAACTCTTTTCCTTTTGGATGCTATTTTAAAACTGCTGAACTTCCCTCTGGATTGTACAATTTCTCCTACATGGAATATATTAGGTTAGGGCAGTGGTGGCTAACCTTTTTGGGCTCACATGCCAGCACCCAGAAGGCAATGTTCCCCCCCATGCCCCCTGCATATGTACGTGCAATCCCCCATCACCACCCCTTATCTGCACTTCACCTCACAGATGATTTTCAGCCTCCTGGAGGCTTGAAAAAAGCCTCTGCAGGCTTTACAGGCTGAATAATAGGTCCGTTTTGTCACTTCTGATATCACAGAAAGTAATGAAATGGGCCCAAATAATTAGCCTGCAAAGTCTGCAGAGGTTTTTTCAAGTCTCTGGGAAGCCAAAAAAAGCCTCAAACCAGCCAAAAATCAGCTGTGAGGCACATGCATACACAGTGAGGTAAGTTTGCCTGCGGCTTGCATGCTGGCACAAATGGCTTTGCGTGCACCTGCAGCATGCATGCCATAGGTTTGCCATCATGGGATTAGACTATAGAAGAACCCAAAGAAGAATTTTGAAGAAAGACCCTGTTGTGGATTATAAATTGATTTTGCATACAAAACAGATTACAAAAAGATTATTAAAAGACAACAAATATAACATCAAAAAATGAAAAAAGCAACATCTGCTCCATCCTCAGCTTCATCCTTGGCTGCATCCAGCCCTGGTGGACAAAGATCTATTGAGTTGTTGATACAGCAAGAAAAGGCAGTTACAATGCAGGTGGAAATTAAAATCATCCTTCAAACATTACAAGAGCTAATAGGAAGAGTGGAATAAAATAGGAAAGGTGGAAGGAAAGGTAGGTAATGTAGAAGAAAAAGTAGAGAATGTTCAACAACTGATGAAAAATGAGGAACAGATGGGGAAAATAGAAGAGAAAGCAGCGATAGCAGAAAAAAGAGTAGGAGAAATGGACTATAGATTAAAAACACAGATCAAAGTAAAGAGAAAAAAAAATCATGCTGGAGAAGGATAAAGTTGACTGTTATTTAAGATTTTAAAATACTAAAGACAGAAAAAGATGAAAATTTAGCAGAAATAATGGCAGAGCTACTAGCAGGGGCCCTGGAAGTAACAAAAGAAAAAAAATGATAGCTGATAAATATTTAGGGTCCAGACTAGATATACACTGAGAAACAAGTTACCAAGAGAAGTTCATGTTAGCTTTACAAAGAAAAACACAAGAACAGAAATATTAAAGGCAATGAGAGATGATACATTAAAATACAAAGGAAGGTGATAACAGTATTGAAGCAAATACCAAGAAGATCTCATCAGAGATCTGAGAAAGGAATACCAATTTTTGAGAAAATGTTTAATTAAAAGAGAAATTAACTTTAGATGGCTGATACCAGAGGGAATAATGGTGACATGGCATGAACAGAGACACAGATTAGATACAATTGAGAAAGCAGAAAAATTATATGGTCAATATTTCAGAGAACATGAAGGAGAAAAAGGAGGGAAATTGAAGAAATAAAAAGGAGAAAAGAAGTTGCAGGAGGGAACAAAAGACGACAAAGTGGAGACAAAAGAGAACAGGAGGAGAGAGCAATCAGAGAAGAAGAAAGACCAAAGGAACCAAGGGAGATGAGAGTGACAAGAGCAACAAAAGCATATCTTAAATAAAGACACGGAAGAAGAAATAAAATAAATGACAATTAATATAAATGGACTAAACTTGGCAATAAAAAGAAAAAGAATATTTTACAAATTAAATAAATTAAAATTTGGACATAATTTGTTTGCAAGAAGTGAATATTAAAAAGCAATATTAGATTACACTAAGAATGGGAAATTACATACTTCCCTAGCACAACAAGGCAAAGCATCATATATACCGTGTTTCTCACATAATAAGGCCGGGCCTTATTTTTTTTTGACCCCCGAAAAAACAGCTAGGCCGTCTTTTCGGGAGTGACTTAATTTCCTCCCCCACGAAGAGCGGCCCACCAATAGACTTTAGGGTAGTCTCTTTCTGGCAATTGGAGCTCCCCAAGTGCTGTCAACAGTCACTTCAATCGCCAGTAGAAGCGACCTGGGGCGAGTGCGCACACACACACTCCCCTCGCTGCAAGGCCGCTTCTATCTGCTGATCGAAAGCTAGCTCCCTTGAGGACACAGTCCCCAGCTGCTTCGGGGCGATGTGTGGCTGCCCCAGTCCCCTCGCCTTTAGGGCAGTCTCTTTCCTGCGATGGAAGCTCCCCAAGTGTGGTCAACAGTCACTTTGATCGGCCGGTAGAAGCAGGATTGCATGAGTGCACACACACACTCCCCTTGCCGTGAGGCTGCTTCTATCAGCCGATCGAAGTGGCTCTAGACCGCACTTGGGGAGCTCCAATCGCCGGAAAGAGATTGCCCTAAAGGTGAGGGGACTGGTGCAGCCACGCATCGCCCCGAAGCAGCTGGAGACTGTGTCCTCAAGGGAGCTTTCAATCGGCAGATAGAAGCGGCCTCGCGGCGAGGGGAGTGTGTGTGCGTGCTCGCCCCAGGCCGCTTCTACCAGCCAATCGAAGTGACTGTTGACCGCACTTGGGGAGCTCCAATCTCCAGAGACTGCCCTAAAGGCGAGGGAAAGGGGCAGCCACGCCACGCCACACCCCAAAGCAGCTGGGGATTGTGTCCTCAAGGGAGCTTTTGATCAGCTGATAGAAGTGGCCTCGCGGTGAGGGGAGTGTGTGTGTGCGCTCACCCCAGGCCGCTTCTACCAGTCTATCGAAGTGACTGTTGACTGCACTTGGGGAGCTCCAATCGCCGGAAAGAGACTGCCCGAAAGGCGAGGGGAAGTGGCAGCTACACCACGCCTCAAAGCAGCTGGGAATTGTGTCCTCAAGGGAGCTTTTGATCAGCCAATAGAAGTGGCCTCGCGGCAAGGGGAGTGTGTGTGTGCGCTCGCCCCAGCCCGCTTCTACCAGCCAATCAATGTGGCTTTTGACCACACTTGGGGAGCTCCAATCGCCGGAAATCGACTGCCCTAAAGGTGAGGGGAGTGGTGCAGCTATGCATCGCCCCAAAGCAGCTGGGGACTGTGTCCTCAAGGGAGCTAGCTTTTGATTGGCAGATAGAAGCAGCCTCACGGTGAGGGTGTGTGTGTGTGCACTCGCCCCAGGCCACTTCTACCAACCGATCAAAGTGGCTGTTGACCACATTTGGGGAGCTTCCATCACAGGAAAGAGACTGCCCTAAAGACGAGAGGACAGGGACAGCCATGCATCTCCCTGAAGCAGCTGGGGACTGTATCCTCAAGGGAGCTAGCTTTCAATCGGCCGATAGAAGCAGCCTCGTGGTAAGGGGAGTGTGTGTGTGCGCTCGCTCCGAGGCTGCTTCTACCGGCCGATCGAAGTGGCTGGTGACTCTGCCTTCAAGAGACCTTCTATCGGCTATCAGGGTATTCTAGCCTAGGCTACCTGCAGGGCATGCCTAAAGGCACGTTTTCTCCCCACCCCACCCCCGCCCTTTCCCCCCACCCCCACCCTTTCCCCCCATTTCTCTTCACCTTGTGTAGTTCTAACAAACGATGTGAGAAATGGTGGGGAAATGCATGGTTTTAATAGGCCTAAATTTAGGGGGCGGGGCTTAATTTCACCTCATGCCTAGAAATCATGCTGGGCCTTCCTATTGGTGGAGGTCATATTGTTGGAGAAACATGGTGTAAAGGGCACTATAAAAACAAAATTAATCTATCACGACAATGACAGGAGAGTATTGATGGTGGAAATATTGATGAATTGTAAATGAACATTACTAGTGGCAATGTATGCACCAAATGAAAATCAAAACTCTTTCTTCTGCTTGTCTTTCTTGCTGCCATAGAAAGAGGAGGAGAGAAGATTAACTGGGCTATGGGAGGGGGAGAGTGCTGGAGGCTTGAGAGTTTGAATTGTAACTGTAAAACTTGGGCAAACTTTCTTGAATATGCTTACTTGCTTACTGCACAGCTGCAGCTTCTTACCTATCCAGGCCAAGGTCAACCACCATGGTGATCCAGATGAAACACCACCTGAAGATGCCCCACATGACATTATGCACATCTCAGATTGGATGGCCAATTTGAACTATTGGGGGGTGGGAACATTGGCATAACTTTCTATATGTGATTTTCGTGCCTATTGCCTCAGATCTTGTATTCCTCTGCTACTACCATATCAATTTTCAGTAAAAGTCCTTTTCTCTAAAACAATGGAATCTAAGATTTTCTTTCTTGGATTTTGAGTGGAGCCTTACCTGACACAAGAAGAGTTGTACGATAAATTACACAAGAAAATAATAGAACTGGAATATGAAAATATTTGTATTATAGGAAATTACAGTGCAATACTAGGCATAGAAATGAACTATAAAACACAAAAGATAAACAAAAAAGAACAGAAAAATATTACCAAAATCATTCTTTAAAATGGCAGATGAATTAGCAATTCAAGATATATGGAGAGAAAGATATCTGAAAAACACCCATCAGGGCCAATAGATAAGGATGGTTTTAGGTGGCAAAGTGCATTTTCTATATTATCTTCAATAAAGTCAATTTGCAGTTAGTTATTATACAATTAGGAAATGTGGGACATGAGCCATTACTGTTTACAAAGACTGAACTGAAGAACACGTTGAAGAGTTTGCCTTAATGGCTTCATCACTATAGTCTTTCCCATTAGGACCTTTTAGAGGTGGGATGATTTTTGAATCTTTAAGTTTGGTGTTTACAAAGTTATAGAAGGGACGGGTGGATTTTGTGTGTAAAAGATTTTCCTCTTGTTTACAGTGATAATTGGTGCATTCTGCCTCTATCTATCAGCATAAGATGTTGTATCGGTTTTTAAAGTTAGCTACATATTTAGTTTTGTATTTACGCCATAAGGATTTTTTTTTTAGATTGAAGTTTTCTTATTATTTTGGGTAAATTATTTTTTTGTTTTTGTAGGTTACTAATGGAACATATAGTTTAATGACTCTTTCAAGTTCAAGCAAGAAGGTGTTATAATGTTCTTCTGTCGTGTTACAGTCAGAGAACAGAATGTGCCAATCAAGAGATGATAAGTTGGCAGCTATGAATTCATCATTGGCTTTTATTAAATTGTATTTTGGAGTTCCATCATTATGATCCTCTTTGAAAGGGTATAAATTTAGACAAAAGTCAATCATGCTGCAGTCACTGTTTGAAAATGGTTCCTGTATTTGTAGGCAATAAATTGAGTTTCAGCTGTTGCAGAAGATGAGGTTGAGGTAGTTGTTTAGTCTGGTGTTGTTATATACTAATTGATCCAGTCTCAATGTGGTAATGACATTGTACAGGGTTGTATGAATGGGTTTAGATGTACATTCATTTAGTGTCCAATTTATAAGAGGTAAGTTGAGCTTACCAAGGAAAATAAGAGGGTGTGGGCAAGAGGCAGCCTATGTCAGTGGTGAAGTTAGCTTGTTTGCATGAATTATATCATAGCCAGGGGCACGAGAGCAAAGTAAGAAGCGGATTGAGGTATTTAAGGACAGATCAGACGATGGTCTTAGGAAGAGCAAATTCTTGTATAATTTGAATCTTTTTTAAATTTATAGGCTTTTTATAGAATATAACAACTCCACCTCCTCTATGGATTTCGCGATCAGACCGATAAACTTGATATTCTCTTACAGTGGTAATGGAGTCTGGGAAAGATGCATTCAATCACGTCTCACAGACAAATATGTCAAATGTGGCTGTGCTTAGTAAGATGAGGAATTCATGCATTTTATTTGTGAGGCTTCTTGTATTGAATAGTTTGCATTTAAGATATTATTATATGTGGTGGTCTTGTGTAGATGCTAAAAGATATTGGACGAAAACACATATGATTGGAAAAAAATGATAAAACAACACATAGATTTGAAACCTGAAATGTTTTTATTAGGAATGGTACTTGAAGTTTATAGTGAAGAAAAAACATATTTAATTATACATGTATTAACAGCAGCTAGAATTGTGTTTGCTCAGAATTGAAAAAGTGATAAGATACCAATAGAGGGAAAAGTAATTGAGAAAATATTTGAATGTGCAGAAATGAATAGGTTCACTGGTAATCAAAAAAAGAAAAGGAATCGAAAAAGGAATGGAATATTATATGGTATGGGATTTATTGTATCAATGGTTGGAAAATAAAAAAAATAAAAATGGACTAGATGAATATATAAAGTAATAAGATAAGATTATAAAAATAGATATATTAAATAATAGTTATATGAAAATGTAATAAATGTTACATTGATCAGAAAAGTATTAAATATAATTGTAAGCACAAGATATATGTACCCAGTTGGCACAGTTGAAATGAAATGGAATTATTGTAAACTATAAAATATTTTTTTTAAAAAAGAACCTGTTGTTAAATTATTTGAATCCCACCACTGTTGTGCTTCATAATATTCCAATGTGTTTAAGATCATTCTTGTATTGTTTTTAATTTGTCTCTTAAGCAAGAAGTCATTTTGATCTGAATATATAAATATGTACTCATCGGAGCTGCCTGAGTGAATTAGCTGCATGTTTGAAGCTCCATTTCACTCCCAAAGGGGTGCATATGAGCAAAGCACATGCTCACAACCAGCACGCCAGTTGGTAATGTAAGCACAGCCTACCTCTGTATAAATTCATTCAAAACCCTTTTCAGTCTCTGCTATTATTGAGGCAAATATTTTATAGTCAGCATTCAGTAGGGATATGAGTCTATAGGTTGTTTTTTTTAATCTGCAGAAAGTCTGCATCTTCTTTTGGAGTAAGAGTAATGTTTGCTTCCATCCACGAGTTTGGTGCTTTCACTTCAAACAGTACTTTATTGTAAACTTCCAATATTGATGGGCCCAGAATATCTTTTAAATGTTTATAAAATGTTGCCGGCAGACCATCCAGTCCTGGTGTTTTATTATACTTTTGCCTCTAAATTGCTTCTGACAGTTCCAACTGTCAACTCATAAAATATTTCTACTCTTGTTTTAGAGTTGCCATGAACAGAAGAGGGGGGGGAGAAATTTGAAAAAACAGTGCAGCAGTTTGGAACTGAAAGTACATTCCATTCTTACTTTGCAAAGATTATAATTAAGCTACCAGAATTTCTGCTGCACAAATCTCTAATTGGAGAACATGATTGATGATTCTTGGCTATGAACGTGTTTCATTGGAGAATATGAATTATGATACTCCCGGGGAGGGGAACCAGGGTTAAGGGTGACAGTGAATGTGTCTCAGAATCAGCTACACACAAGTTGTGCCAATATGTCGCTCCTAATTAATTATCTGAAGCTTTTTGAAGTTTGGCTCAAGGCTCATGATTTAATTAGGGTGATCACTGGAATCCTGACAACTAGCCAATTCTCTTAATTAACATTATTGAGGGACCTGGGTCTGTTTTGTCCGGAAAAACACGAGGTAGACCGGGTTCCAACAGCAAAGTCTTTATTGTAAGCCAGGATGTAGATTAGGAACATTGGCTCAAGCCGCGCCGGTCTTNGCCAGAAGCAGCCAGAAGCTGGCATTACCTTCCCATCCCAAACTATAAAGCAGGGGTCAAGGGGTGGGAGGAAATCCCCCAAATGTAGCCACACCATGCAATTATATCCATGTCCCTTTTTCACAGGGGCTTTTCGGCTATCCTGCCCTCCCCCACAGATACCCCAAAGGGGTGGAAAAGTATAGATGCCTCTTTGGCCTCTCCATTTAAAATCTAGTGGTCTTCTAGCCCAACCCCCTATTCCATTTTGGACAAATGGCTTTCTTCTTAAAAACCTCCAGTGTTGGAGCACCCATAACTTCTGGAGACATGCCCTTTCCCTGAATAACAGAATAACAGCATTGAAAGGGACCATGGAGGTCTTCTAGTCCAACCCCCTCTTGCTTAAGCAGGAGACTCTCTACCAATTTGGTTGTCCAGTCTCTTCTTAAAATCCTCCAGTACCCACAACTTCTGGAGGCAAGCCATTTTCCCACCCCACAAACATCTGGGTTGCGTTAAAGGCCAACCTTGAGTAAGGCTGCCTGGTCTTTGAATGAGATGATCACGAGAATTTTCTACTGTTCACAGAACCTGCTGTGCATACAAACAAGCATTCAGTCTTACAACAGAGCGGAGATGGCACAGCTAGTGAAGGCGCAGTATAGCAGAATCAACATCTAAAAAGGGAAGGTGTGAAGGTCTTTTGAACCAACACGTCCTTCCCTTTGCTCATTCAGCGGTTGAATCTATCCCTTGGAATGAAATTGACCAAATGTACCACCCAAACTGAGAAGATAAAGGAAGCTTCCTTGTTAATGTCTCTTAATAATTTGCATTTTTTTGGCAAACCACCCTGAGGTGTGACTAATTGGGAAGCAGGTCGCAAATTTATAATGATCAATTAATACCTTTAAAAAAAAACTACCCTTGATTTGTTGCTTCTGTGAACCTGGATGGTTGAGGTTCCTTCCTTGCCCTGCTGATACTTTTACTCTGCTGTTTCCTATTCTCAATAGTAGCAGCTCACTAGGGCGACTCTGTCTATGCTTCTCAATAAAAGATTCCAATTCCTTCCTCTGCATTTGTTGGATTTGCTTTGGACTTGCATCTCTTGAGGTTCATCAGGACATTATGGGGTTCTGGAGGGACTTTTGTCCATGGTGCCAGGATGTGGATGGAGAATAGATGCTGGGTTGAAACTTGATCAGACAATCTTCAAAGGTCTGCTGAATCAGATCTCAGTGCTTTATGTCAGAAAGGGGCACTTGAAGAACCAGGGATGGAGGCCAGCTTCAGAGGTGATATTCAGCAGGTTCTCACCAGTTCTGGAGAACCAGTAGCGGAAATTTTGAGTAGTTCGGAGAACTGGCAAATATCACCTCTGATTGATCCCACCCCCATCTATTCTCTGTATCCCAGTTCCCAGCTGATTGTCTGGGTTCCTTTTGTTGCCCTGCACAGGAGAATGGAGCTGGAAAGCAGGTTAATGCGGTGGGGAGGGAAGGGGGATTTTGCAGTCATCTTCCCCTAGGAGGGGAGAGCGAATGGAGATTTTACAGTATCCTTCCTCTGCCACACCCACAAAACCACACCCACAAAACTGGTAGTAAAAAAATTTGAATCCCACCAGTGGTTCCAATATTTGATGGGCTGCTACCAAGAAGAGGGGGATTAACCTATACCCGAAAGCACCTGAGGGCAGGGCAAGAAACACTAGAGGGAGGCTTATCAAAGACAGGAGATCCAAACTAGAATTAAGGAGAAATTTCTGGGCACTGAGAACAACTAATTAATGGAATAGCTTCCCTCCAGACATTGTGGGTGCTCCATCACTGGAGGTTTTCAAAAAGAGACTGGATAGCCATTTGTCCACAGAATGATATAAGATCTCCTGGTCAAGCTGTTAGTTGAACCAGAAGACCTCCAAGGTCCCTCCCACCTCTGTTATTCTGTATTTTGGCATACACACATCAGGATAAGGAAGACCAGTTTAGATAAAACTAAAACAGATAATCAGAGTTGGAAGGTCATCTAGTCCACACACCCACACCCAAGCGGGAGACCCTAAACCATTTCTGACAAATGGCAGTCCAATCTCTTCTTGAAAGCCTCAAGTGATGATGCTCCCACAACTTCCAAGGGCAAGCTGTTCCATTGTTTGATTGTTCTCACTGTCAGAAAGTATTTCCTTATTTCCAGGTTGAATTGTTCCTTGTTCAGTTTCCATCCATAATTCCTTGTCTGTCCTATGTAACACATTAAGATGTGTGGGCTTCAACTCCCAGAATTCCCCAGCCACCAACAATCAAGATATGAACAATGGAGACAACCCAAATATCCAAGTAACTGTTGTGGCCTGTCGGCCACCGGCCCCTCCAGCATCCGAATCAGACGATGAGGAGGAGGTGTGGGTATCAGGAGTCAGCATCAAGGCAACCTGAGAGGTCCGAGGGGGAAGAGGGAATGGAGCTGGCAGAGAGAGAGAGAGAAAGAGACAGAGACAGAGGCAGAGTCTGGGCTGTCTGTCAGCTCTCGGATGAAGAGCCAACAGGTCTGGAGGTGGCTGATGAGGAAGAGGAAGAACAGCTGGGCCCAGTGCCTGATGTGCGGATGTGAAGAAGGCAGAGGAGAGGAGAGCAGTGGAAATCTATGGGCCGGTCCTTGGGATGGAAGAGCCACTGCTGCTAGCGACGCCCCATCCTAGCTCTGGGGATAAAAGGCAGGGGGTGGAGGTGAATAGATGTGGATTCATCTCCCTGCCAAACAGACTTGTTAGCCTGCGCTGAGAGAGAAACTTTTTGCTGGAGCTGCTGGAGCTCCTAATAAAGGAATCCTTGAGTTAACTTCAGAGGGTTTGTCGTGTTTGGGGAGCTGGGTCAGAACAGTAACATATAATCCAATTAGAAGTGACTAATGATAAGAAGTAGGACTGCCGTACAAGTTTATTCTGTAGCGAGTGTTTCACTAATTCTCCTCTGAAACAGGACAACTCCCATGGGAAATAGCTCTGAAGCCAAGGACGTTCTCAGTTGAGGCATTCCACTTTCCTCTTCAGAGGCAAAATGGAAACTTGGCAAAAAGAGGAACTAGAACAAATTGCATTTCACGACTTATTGTATTGCTGGGAATAAAGGACTACGAATAACGGACCCTTTTTCCAATTTAGTGAACAGAAAAACCTTACTTTAAGAGAATGTTCTGATTCTACAAGCACAGCTATTCCTTGACTAACAACAGCTCATTTAGTGACCATTCAAAGTTACGATGCTGAAAAAAAGGGACTTATATGACTATTTTTTTCACACTTATGGCTGTTGCAGCACTCCCATGATCACATGATCAAAATTCAGACTCTTGGTAATTGTCTCATATTTATGATGGTTGCACTGTCTTGGGATCATGTGATCCCTTTTTGCAACCTTCTGACAAGCAAAGCCAATGGGGGAAGCCAGATTCACTTAACAACCAGGTTACTAACTGAATAACTGCAGGGAATCACTTAACAAATGTGGCAAGAAAGGTCATAAAATGAAGCAAAATCCACCATACATTTCTCACTTAGGAACAGAAATTTTGGGTTTCATTCCAGTCATAAGTAGAGGACTATTTGTATTCAAAAAAGTCTAGTTTTTTACAGTGATAAATAACAGTATCTAATAAATTACAATCTGAAAAATCTTTGATGTCTTTCTTTACAGGGAAGTGATATAGAAATGTTTTCAATAGGTAAATAAATATTTTTTAAAAAAATCAAAAAGTCATTTGAAAACTGAAGGATGTATTAGAAAGCTAAATTATTAGTCCAATATTAGTCCAGAATGAATGCTCTAAGTAATTAGTGCAAGCTTATGAAACATGCAAAACTTTTAGCATTATGAATTATACAGAATCTATAGAAAGACCATTCTGTAAGACTATCACAGAAATGGCAGGATTCCATGAAAAATTATCTCTTGAGGGTGGATTCCTATTCAAAATTGGCATAGTTTATTTCCTGGAAAACCCAATAAATCTTCCTTTATACTTGAATAAAATGAATCCAGTTTTGGTCACCACATTACAAAGAGGATGCCGAGACTTTGGAAAAAGTTCAGAGAAGAGCAACAAAGGTGATTAGAAGCCTGGAGACAAAAACATATGAAGAACAGTTGCAGAATTTGGGTTTGGCTAGTCTAGAGAAAAGAAGGACTAGGGAGGACATGATAGGGGTATTCCAGTATTTGAGGGGCTGCCGTAAAGAGGAGGGGATCAACTTATTTTACAAAGCATCAGAAGGCAAGACAAGAAACAATGGATGGAAACTAACCAAGGAGAGAAGCAACCTGGAATTAAAAGAAAATGCCTAAGGGTGAGGACAATTAACCAGTGGAACAGCTTGACTTCAGAAGTTCTGGGTCAGAGGTGGTATTCAGCAGGTTCTGACCAGTTCTGGAGAACCAGTAGCGGAAATTTTGAATAGTTTGGAGAACTGGCAAATACTATCTCTGACTGGCTCCACCTCCATTGCCTTCTGACTCCCAGCTAATCAGCTGGGTCTTTTTTTGTTGCCCTGCACGGGAGAATGGAGCTGGAAAGCAGGTTAGTGGGGTGGGAAGGGAATGAATTTTTTGCAGTATCCTTTCCCTGACACGCCCACCAAGCCACGCCCACCAAACCAAGCCACGCCCATAGAACCGGTAGTAAAAAATGTTTGAATCCCACCACTGTTGTGGGTGCTTCATCACTGGAGATTTTTAAAAGGAGATTGGACAGTCACTTGTCTGAAATGGTACAGGTGTCAACTTTGGAAGCCATATTGAGATCAGATGCTCCCACGCTGGAGTATATCTAATTAGACATAATAACAGTTTTTTTTCTGATTCAAGGTCAGGTTGTTTTGCACATAAGTGAGAGGAAGTCTTAACTGGGGATGGATGATGGGTGCAGGGGATGGATTTCATAGTTTTTACTTATTGTAAGGAAGCCCAGAACTTTTAGATTCGGGTTTCCCCAGTTATGCCAGTTACTTTGAGAAGATGTCTGGCTTGGAATTACTGGGTGGAATGGAGGGTTGCTGGAATGCTGACAATCTTCTGCTTGAGGAGTGGTTGGATTAAAAGACCTCTAAGGTCTAAGAATAGAGAATAGAATAGACCTCTATTCTGTTTGATTGATCGATTGTAAATCTACTTTTGTCAGATGTGAAATTACTCAAAAATGTATGACTAATATCCGACTATGTTTAATTTGCCTCTGTGGAAACTTCATACCTCCTTCTCTAAGTCCTCATTATGCTTGGTGACGTAGGATGTCAGAAAGGAAGTTTACAACATCTCAAGGAATAGTTAAGAGAGTTTAAATTGGGTGAATCCAATTTACACTTTTATCTTTTGGCTTATGGTAATCGTTCCACTATTCACAAGATAACATTTGAGGAGAAGGAGATCATTGAGAGAAATCTTATTAAAACTGCTAACGATGAGGCAGCGTGAAAGAGAAGTTGAAATGGAGACAAGAAAAGCAGAACCATTACAATCCCAGTGCCAGGGTTTTTTTCCTTCAGAAGTGGCAGATAACAATCATGTTAGATAAAGTGGTACATCAAAATCCCCTCAGTTAATTCAGCTGCACAAATTGCCACAACCTCATTCAGTTCAAAAAAATGAGATATTAATAAAGGAGAATATTGGTAGCTTGGGATTGACACAAAGGGTCCTTGGTAGTCTTTGAGCTTGGTTGTTTTTTTGCAGATGTTTTATTATCCAAACTAGGTAATATCATCATTGCTAGAAGATAAAGGTGTTTATAGAGTGGAGGAGAAGAAGGAGAAGGAGAGGGAGAGGGAAAGGGAGAAGGAGAAGGGGAAGGAGAAAGAGAAGGAGAAGGAGGAGGATGCCAGCTTTGGAAGCTTCCATTGCTGCCACATTCCTATATCTGGAAAGTAGGAGGGGGGATTTTTAGAGTGTTGGTAGTTAGACATAATAACATTCTTCTTTTTGGTCAAGGTCATGTTATTCCTGCACCCGGAGGAAGAGTGTTTGAAGAGATGTCTCAAGTTGGGACGGTTGGTGATTGGACCATGTGATGGACTGATGGGTGCAGGGACTGGGTTTTGACTTTTGAATTATTAAGGAAAAACCCAGAACTCTCAGATTTGGGTTTTCCCAGATGTGCCAGTATAACTACTATAATAAAAGGATAAAATGTCTGTCTCTGAGTTTTTAATTGGAGTTGGGTTTTTCTGGAATCCTGACATAGGACAGTGGGGTCCTTGGTGCTCTCTGAATTTTGGATGTTTCTTGCAGATGTTTTGTTATCCAAACTAGGTGACATCATCAGTGCTAGAAGAGAAGGGTGTTTGTGGAGAGGAGGAGGAGCAGGAGAAAGAGGAGAACAACGGTGTGGTCCTTGGTGCTCTCTGAGCTTGGGTGTTTTCTTGCAGACATTTTATTACTCAACTAGGTAACAGCATCAGTAACTGGCAATTAGCTTGGTTGTGGGCTGTGGCTCACAGATTGGGGACACTTGTAAAAAACAAAACTTTTACTTAAGTACAGGTAGTCCTCAACCTTCAATCACAATTGAGCCCAAAATTTAAGTTGCTAAGTGAAACATTTGTTAAGTGAGTTTTGCCCCATATGATGACCTTTGACACAGTTGACTTTGACCTTTTTCCCCATTTTATGATCTTTGACCATTGACTTTGCTCATCAGAAGGATTACAAAAGAGGATTACATAAGTATGAGTCAATTGCCAAGCACCTGAATTTCTTATCACATGACCATGGGGATGCTGCAACGGTCATAAGTATGAAAAAAAATTCAGTGCCATTGTAACTTTGAACAGTCACTCAACAAACTGTTTTAAATCAAGAACTACTTGTATTATCCCTTCATTAATGGCCTTATCACCATGTTAAACAAGGGTGAGATTCAGCTGGTTCAGGCCGGTTTGGACGAACTGGATGTTAAAGTTACATCTGGTTCACTGAACCAGTAGTTGAACCAACCGGCTGGCCCCGCCCGCTCTGCCCCTCCCCTCCCAGGAATCTCCACGCCAGTGGTGGGATTCAATTTTTTTTACTACTGGTTCTGTGGGCGTGGCTTGGTGGGCGTGGCAGGGGAAGGATACTGCAAAACCCCCATTCCCTCCCCACCCCACTAACCTGCTTTCCAGCTCCGTTCTCCTGTGCAGGGCAACAAAAGAAGACCCAGCAGATCAGCTGGGACTCGGGAGGCAGGGAATAGATGGGGGCAGGGCCAGTCAGAGGTGGGATTTGCTGGTTCTCCGAACTGCTCAAAATTTCCACTACCGGTTCTCCAGAACTGGTCAGAACCTGCTGAATACCATCTCTGCTCCACGCAGCCCGTTTTGGATGCAGGTAAGTTCAGGGGCTCTCGGAGGGCAAAAAACACCCACCATGGCCAAGCCCACCCAGCAACTGGCAGAGAACTGGTTGCTGGGAATTTTGAATCCCACCCTTGGTGTGGAGGCATTTCTAAGAACCATAAAGCAATCTATTTTAAATAATGGTGCCATCGTGCCACTCTAAGCCACCAATCCTCAAATTAAAAAAGAAAAGAAAAGATAAAAGCATGCCTAAAAAGTGATTAAAGGTTTTCAGGAACCACTAAAAGCATCACTGAATCCGATCTAATAGCTCTCATCCCCAATCATGATCTATCGTTGATGCCCTAGATAAGTAGAACCTCAAATGAGAAGTTGGTCTTCAAATGCTTTCCTGTTCATGCTTCACTAGAGCCTTTTGGCAGCCAGTACAATAATAGCAAAGGACTCAAAATCCATTCCTGGCTTGATTCCACAGGAATCAATTCAGGCTCTAAATGGAAGTTTTACATCTGCATCCATCAACACAACGGTCAGTTATGGTTTTAAGGAAAAAGCAAAGCAGGTTGAAAAGGTGGGGTGCTGCATTTCGTGGAAGCAAAAGATCACTTGGGTGATATTTCCACCAACACCACCCCTCTCTTCTCCTTCACTTTGCTTCGAGAAAGCTTTTTACACACTTGGAAGTTCAATAATCGTCCTTTAATAAATAATATTGTACACAGAAATACTTAACGATACTTTTAGTGACATCAGGACTGAATTGATGATACTTTATAGATTCGTTTGTGGATAAGAGAATCTGAGATGAATGTTTGTAATCTTAGTCACTAAATGTGTTTAACTTGTGATATTTCCTTCCTTCCTTTCTCCCTCCCTCCTTCCATCTTTCTTTTTTCTTTCTTTTTCTCCTTCCTTCCTTTTTCTTCCTTCCTTCCTTTTTCTTTCTTCCTTCCTTCCTTCTTTCCTTCCTTCATTTTCCCCTCCATTTCATTTTATTTTTGGAATTAACTGGTTGTCTTTTGAGGACAGTGTCTGACCATTCAAATCACTCATAGATTTTCTCCCTAAAATCATGCTAAGATTTCCCACAAAAAAGAAACAGAAAAAAAGGATATCTTACTAAGTACAAGAATGGGGAACATTTTTTTTGCTACATATATCAGCAGCAGGCTGAAACTTTTGCACAAGATTTGTGAAGTGAAACATTTGCACAATGTCTTGACCTTGGTTAGTGATAACCCTGGTTCATTATATTGTTGCTGTTTTCTTTCGCATGCATGGCTTTACATGTTGTGTGAACTGAACCCATTTGGTCATTTTAGTTTGAATGCATAGGATAGATCCAGAAAACAGTTTATTTCATCTCTTCTATGCCTCAGGCCCCTAACCTCAGAAAATGGGGAATCAAGAGCAATCTTTCCCCAGCATGTTTTAATTGAATAACATTTATTGTCATTTTCCTGTATACACAGTGGCATATCATCTTCTTTTCATGACCCCATGCAGGGTGGAGTCTGGGCAACTGAATGGAGCTGAGTATTTACTGGGCGGATGCCCTTCTTGTCACCAATGTGGAGTTTTTTTTCAGCAGATATATTCTCATTGTGCCCAGAGAGAGAAATATCTGCCTCTACCTAGGATTGAACTCACAGTCTCCTGATTGTGAGAACTACACCTCTAGGCCACCATACCACTCATATACACAATAGCACATATTAGAATGAAATTCTGATACACTGTATGTATTAGAGGAATCAATTCTGATGGAAGGAGACAGTCGTGAAAGTAAGCTGGCGTCAAACTATTAGTTTATAATTCAGTGTGTTGTGGAAATCTGGACGGTTAAATAAGTTCAGAAAATCATTATATCCTTTAACTACAGGACTGTATTTTGTGTGAACAGGGCTCTTGCCTTGAAAATCAAAACCAGTCAGATTAAACTATACACAATGGGGTGTGAAAGAATATCTTCATCTATTATATAACAGCATTCCAAGTACTAATTTGAACTAATATGAAAGACACCAAGTGCAGGAAGATTATAGAGCTCGGAAATAATTCCCTGGTCCAAGAACAAAAAAATAAATAAAACATGATCAAATGGAAATGCCATTTCTTTCCAAGATAAAGGGCGAAAAAAGGAAGATCGTGTTACCATTATAGGGCCAAATATCTTGGCACCAGTTGCAGCTTATTTCCTGCCAGGAGAAAGGGATGGGCCATTAACAAATCAGCTCTCTAAGTTGGCAAGAGCAGCTGTCCCCAAGGGCAGGCTGGGGAATAAGTTTCCTGGGAAATTGCAAATCCTTCAAAAGATGTTTGGAGGACATGAAATTGCAAATCCTTCATGTTTGGAGGACATGAAACTGAGACCATTCTGCAGATCCAGCTGAAGGACCCTCAAATGATGCTTCCTCTAAATATTTGTGATGACCCGGGGCAAGGCGCAGAGCTAACATAGTCAGCTGATAGTTCAAAATTTCCTTTATGGCTCCAACTGCACACACACACCCCTTCCCATGTTCCATTTTTGGCCTCCTGGCTCTCAAGGAAACTTCCTGGGAGCAAAAATGGCCTCTTAGGAGGCTTCCCTGAGGCCTAGGAGGCAAAAAAAAATTGGAGTACACGGGGCAGGAGGCGGCGGTTGCTGAGAAGAAGAAGGAGGAGGAGGAGGAGGAAGAGGAGGAGGAGAAGAAGAAGAAGAAAAGAAGAAGAATAGGAGGAGGAGGAGGAGGAGAGGAAGAAGGGGAAGAAGGGGAAGAAGAGGAAAANGAAGAGGAAGAGGAAGAGGAAGAGGAAGAGGAAGAGGAAGAGGAAGAGGAAGAGGAAGAGGAGGAGGAGGAGGAGGAAGGGGAGGGGAGGGGGAAGGACAAGGACAAGGACAAGGACAAGGAGGAGAAGACATGCCCACAGAACCGGTAGTAAAAATATTTGCATCCCAGCCCTGGATGATTCAGATACCAGTCTCACTGGTAACCCTAGAGATAACTAGGGTTAATAATTAGCAATTACTTAGTAATTAGACCTTGAGCTTTCCAAGAAATGTTCCCCAACCATAGCAACTTCAAGATGGGTGGACTTCAGCTCCCAGAATTCAACATATTGGCTGGGGAATTCTGGAAGTTGAAGTCCACCCATCTTGAAGTTGCTATGGTTGGGGAACAATGTTCCAGAGGAGAAATGGGATACGAAGGCAAGAAACAACTATATATCATGGCTGAAAGGTTCTTTTTGCAACTAAAGAAAAAAAAATGTGCTTGCTCAGGCAAGGGAACTGCCTGTGACCACTTCCTGTGTTCTACCTTTTTTTGAGGTACTCTCAGTTATTCCGTGATCTTTCGGGGTCAATACGAGAATGCACCAGATTTATCTTAAAACTGACATTAAAAATGTCTGCTGCCTCGTGTGTTTTCTTCAGGACTTGTTCTACTTGAGCATCCCATCTGTGATGTTGGCAACAGTGGAAAGTTTCTGGAAATTCTGCAAATGTTTGTGATTAGTCATCAGATTTTGCCATCAATGGTTACAGAACGTCACGAGAGGCAATAAAAAGCTTCTGTAAATGCCCTTATTAACTTCGTGCCAGATTTAGGGGTGAGGTGGGGTGGGAGAAGGCAGACAAAAGTGAGGTCATATCCTTCTCCTTTTTTGGTTGCCACTTTTAACTCCAGAATACACAGAATTGAGACCTTTTAGGACAATATGTATTTGTTTCTTCCTCTTTTAATAGAATAGAATAGAATAGAATAGAATAGAATAGAATAGAATAGAACGGAACGGAACGGAACGGAATGGAACAGAACAGAATAGAAAAGAACAGAAAATATAGAATAGAATAGAGAAAGAATAGAATAGAATAGAACAGAATAGAATAGAATAGAATAGAATTTTTTATTGGCCAAGTGTGATTGGACACAGAAGGAATTTGTCTTTGTGCAAATGCTCCCACTGTACATAAAAGAAAAGATACATTCGTCAAGAGTCAAGAATCATAAGGTACAACACTTAATGATAGTCATAGGGTACAAACAGGGATGGGATTCACATTTTTTTAACAACCGGTTCTATGGGCAATGGCTTAGTTGGTGGACGTGGCTTGGTGGTCATGTGACTGGGTGGACATGGCTTGGTGGTCATGTTATTGGCTGGGCATGGTCAACTCAATATCACTCACATCGAGGCACGCATCTCCTCACCTGGCTTCTCATGACTGCGGGGATGCTGCAACAATCGTAAGCGAGAAAAAATGATCATAAGTCACTTTTTTCAGTGCCATTGTAACTTTGAATGGTCACTCCACACAAGGAAAGTACCAGCAAAGGAGGGAAAAAAACTCCAGAGAAGTTCCTGAGAGAAGAAGTCTAGTCCTGCCAAGAATGTAAGAAGGGTTAATGGAGAGGCAGTTTCTGTAAGCAAATGCAGAATGTTTCCTTCCTGCCTTCCTTACAGGATTAGGCCAGTAATTTCTTCTAACAACCGGTTCTCCGAACTGCTTAGAATGTTAACAACCAGTTCTAGCAAATAGGTGCGAACTGGTTAGAATCCCACCCCGGGTACAAATAGCAATCAAATCAATCTAGGAAACAGTCAATATAAATTGTAAAGATACAAGCGACAAAGTTGCAGTCATACAGTCACAAGTGGGAGGGGATGGGTGATAAGGAGGATAAGAAGATTAATAGTAATAATAGTGCAGACTTTGTAAATGGTTGAATAGTGTTGAGGGAATTATTTGTTTAGCAGAGTGATGGCGTTCAGGGAAAAACTGTTCTTGTGTCTAATTGATCTGGTGTGCAGTGCTCTATAGCGTCGTTTTGAGGGTAGGAGTTGAAACAGTTTATGTCCAGGATATGAGGGGTCTGTAAATATATTCACAGCCATCTTTTTGACTTGTGCAGTATACAGGTCCTCCATGGAAGGAAGGTTGGTAAATTACTCTCTGAAGTCTGTGTCTGTCTTGTTGGGTTGCAGAACCAAACCAGAGATTTATAGAGGTGCAGATGACAGACTCAATGATTATATCATGTATGCCTCCATTTCTCTCCAATCTCTTGGTGTCAATTAACCATGGTTAATTAACCATAACATGGTAGATTAGGCAAAAGGGGTGTTGAGTTACTCATGAGTTTCAGTGTGCTGTGAATTGAGTTGGCCCACTTTTGTGCTTAAGAGGGTGTACTTCTGTGATTATAACATCCTATGT
Organism: Laticauda laticaudata; assembly: GCA_004320025.1. NCBI lineage: Eukaryota > Metazoa > Chordata > Lepidosauria > Squamata > Elapidae > Laticauda > Laticauda laticaudata. The sequence goes on along the minus strand of BHFT01003944.1, from coordinate 21,319 downwards.
TAAGAGAGCCACTGTGGTCTGATTTGTTAATCTAGACAGTTGTGAGGTGCAGGAATTGCGGCCTTTTATGTTCTGCTACTGACACTAAGATCATCTTTATTCTCTTAGATTGACCTTAAAAGATACCAATTGGCTCAAAGTTTTTTTTTTTTTTGAGCTCTGTAGTTGAACTTGGATTTTTTCCCAGCCATATTATATGACTTACGATAAAAGAGAAAAATGATTTTACTGGGAAACAAAGTTAGAGTGAAGAACATAGAAGGCAAATAAAAGGTTGGCTTTTCTTTCTAAGTATTTCCGTGCTCTAAATGGTGCTTCACACAAAAAAAAAGGGAAGCCAAAATCAACACCTATATTTCTATTCTTAATTCTGAAATCCCCCCCTCTTCTTTGCAGAACTCTTCTAACTAAGAACTATCTATGTAGGTCTCTTTGCACAGAAGGCAGGTTTGAGATCTTCCCACTGGTTTTGAATTTAGGATTTTACTCAACCACCTTTCAGCTTCAATTTCTTCACTGGCTGTGAGACATTAGCTAGAAAACCACCAAGGATCTCTGCTAGAAGTGCCCCAGATCCGGTGACATTGTCAAATAAGATTGCCAGATAGAGGAGAATATTTGCAGCTCAGGGTTGAAATGAGAGGTCCTTGGTGATTTCTGAGCTTGGTTGTTTTCTTGCAGATGTTTCATTGCCAGAATAGGTAATATCATCAGTGTAAGTGATTAGTTTGGGTAACTGAATTGAATTCTTTGTCATTGTACGTATATACACTGTATCCATACAACGAAATTCACATAACACTCAGAGACCAGACTCAACACATACATACACATATGACAATCCCCAAACACCTCTCCACCCACCAAAATTCCCCACCTCCTAAAAACACAGAAGCATCCACATAACAGACCAAGTAATACTGTCCAGCATCTCACTGATGGTGGTCCTTAAATTCATTGTTAAGTGCAATTATAGCTCTGGGATAAAAAACTGTTCAGAAAACGTGAGGTCCAAGTTTTAATTGTTCTGCATCTTCTGCCAGAAGGCAACAGTTTATAAAGATTGTGAGCAGGATGGGAGAATGTTGTGCAACTTCCTCAAACTACGAGATGTGAAGATGTCGTCCAGGGTTGGTAGCTGGAGCCCAATGATATTCTGGGCAGTTTTAATGATTCTCTGTAGAGCTTTTTTGTCCGCTACAGAGCTCCTCCCATATCATGCAAGAATGCTGTATGTCGGGACACTCTCAATGGTGCTGTGATAGTAGGACGGAAGTAGATGCTGAGATAGATTTATCTTCCTGAGCATTCTCAGGAAGGACAGCCTCTTCTGTGCCTTCTTCACAGGCATGTTAGCATTCATACTCCATGAGAGGTCCTCTGAGATATAAGTGCCCAGAAAATTTAAAACTACCAACCCTCTCCATCTCCTCGCCATTTATGTACAATCGTAAATGAAACATCTGCAAGAAAACAACCAAGCTCAGAGAGCACCAGGCACCCCACAAATAAGAATCTGTAAATCACTAAAATCCACCTGCTAAAAAATAATAGCCAGTCCTGGAGATCTACAGATCCACTGCACAGTGTTGTATTTCAGAATGATGTACATGGGATCCTGGTGAGAAAGTGTCTTTTTCACAGATGACATCACAGAAGTTATTATCTAATGACAACTACGATAAGCCTGCAACAATTTGGAACAAAAGGATCAGGACTGATGTGAGGCGGAGGGGAATGAATTGTTTGGTCACAACCGCACAAAATACTTTCGGAATAAAAAGTTTGAAGGTGAAGAAGAACAGAACATCTTGCTAACTGATAAGCATGGGAAGAACTGTATTGTGTTTTGCAGTTGTGTGACTACCCCAAAAAATGATGGGCAGACTTGAATGTGCCACGTCTTACAGAGCAGGTGGAGGTAACAGAATAACAGAGTTAGAAGAGATGTTGAAGGTCTTCTAGTCCAACCCCCCACCCAAGCAGACCCTACATCATTTCTGACAGATGGCAGTCCAGTCTCTTCTTGAAAGCCTCCGGTGATGAAGCTCTCACAACTTCCAAAGGCAACTTCTGTTCCATTGGTTGATTGTTCTCATTGTCAGAAAGTTTCTCCTTATTTCCAGATTGAATCTCTCCTTATTCAGTTTCCATCCATTATTCCTTGTCTGGCCTTCAAAAATAGGTTGCCCCCCCCTCCTCTCTGAGGCAGCCCCTCAAATACTGGAACATTGCTATCATGTCATTCTTAGTCCTCATTTTTACTAGACTGGACAAACCCAGTTCCTGCAACTGTTCTTCATAGTATGTTTAGTCTCTAGGCCTCTAACCATCTTTGTGGCTCTTTAGATGTTTTAGGACTTAAATCATCCAGAATCTTGGAAACAGTGATAGGATCTTCCAGCCCTCCTTTATTAGTGAGGTTGTTGTGGAGGAGTTTCATTTTGAAAATTTGGCATTTCTTCTTTCATCCTTTGCATCCCTTGGGCTAAGCTGCAAATTCTTAGCAAAGCCATGAACAATTTTTGGTATCCCTTGGTTGCTTATATCTACGGACTTCCCTTGTCTTCTTCCCGATCTCTTGCCTAAAGTATTTAATGAAGTACAGGTAATCCTCAACTTATGGCCAAAATTGAGCCCCACATTTCTGTTACAAAGTGAGACAGATGTTAAGTGAGTTTTGCTCCATTTTTCTTGCTCCAGTTGTTAAGTGAAGCACCGCAACATTGTTGTTAAGTGAATCTGGCTTCCCTGTGGAGGGTTGTTAAGTTAGTAACATGGTTATTAAGTGAATCTAGTTGTGATGACCTGGGGCGTGACCCAAAAATAACGAAGTCACAAAAGTAGAATAAATTCCCTTTAATGCCTCTTGGCCCCCAATGTCCAATTATCCTTTGTTGGAGATCAAACTCTTCCAAAAACAAAGAGAAGAAATGCAGTCTGAACCCAAAGTAAAGATAATTAGAAATAAAAAAATCAACACAAGCCACACTGAAGTAATTAAAATGGCAGGCCAGGATGATAAATTGCAGACTTCCAAAAGATAATGCAGCACCCACAGTTGGGAGGACACCAAAACCCAGATAAGCCTTGAGAAAGATAATGTACACTTTGCTTCAAGCAAGGAGTTGTGTGCAAATGCCCCTCTTATATCCTGTCTCCCAGCTGCAACTAATGAAAGGGATTAGGGCCCTTTTCTCTCCCATAAGCCATGTTGCTCCCTTCTCCGTTCTTCCCTGCGTGCCCTAGGATGAAGAGGGGGTGGCCCTGGGTCTTCCTCTGAATGCCCAGCCGGACTGTGCCTTTCCCCAGTTTCTTCCATAACCTCCGGAGCCACACTACCACTCCCTGTCAGCTGTTCAATCTCCCCCTTAGAATCAGACTCCAACAAGGGCATGACAGCTGGCTTTCCCACTGGCTGCTAGTCAGAAGGTCACTAAAGGGGATCACATGACCCCGGGGCCACTGCAACTGTCATAAATATGAGTCAGTTGCCAAGGGTCCAAATTTTGATCATGTGACCATGTAATGGACATAGTTTTGAAAATGGTCATAAATCAGTGCCACTGTAACTTTGGTCATCCAACCAAATGGTTGTAAGTTAAGGATTGCCTGAATTTTCAAACTGTCCCAAACTGAGAAAGCCAGTTTCATCCTCAGGATCACTCCAGGTGAATCAAAAGTGGATCCCAAACCAGATTTGAAATTTCTTCGTGCCGTTGATAATTTGCGGGGAAGAAGAAGAAGAGGATAGATATAAAGGGAAACAAAATATTTTTACATCACTCCATCTACCCATTCCGTCTTTACAAGAGAATGTGGAAGATGACTAGAGGCCTCTGAATGTATGGATAAGATAAAGTTTAAGCCACAGAAGCTGTCACTGAAAAATAAGATGAAATAATGGCCTTATCTTGCCCAAGAAAGCTTGTTGGCTGGTACAGATATTGTTCTGTGCGTGCTATTTTCGCCTTCAAACTTTAGCTTCTGAGAGGTCGGTGCTGTTTCTAGTTTCACTGAATATTCTGATGCTTCTTTTTTATTAAATAGGTTTTTTTTAAAACTGCTTTCCCAAAGCTAGCATGCTTCAAAAGCGTCGAGATGACAACTCAAAATTTCCTAATCATGTGATTGTTCCACTCGCTCTTACTCACACTACGAATTCATCACCTCTGAGTTACTATTTTATCAAACCTACAAACTCATCTCTTTCAAGGATCTAGGCTTTTGGTCTGAATGAGAACATTCTGCTTGACTCACCTCTGACTCCTACCTAACCATGAGCTACCAACACAAGGGACCATAAAGAGTTGATATGGGGTGGGAGTGGGGAAACCCCACCCTAAGCCCCAAAAATGGACTTGCATGATGAATCTCACAAGTTTTGTTCTAGAATAGGAGAAGTCAGTAAACCTCACTCAATGGAGGGCTGCATATTTTGTTTTTAAATGCACAGGCTTAATTAGACCCACAAACATCTAATTCTGCAGAAAACCCATGATTTGGTTGCATCATACATAAATACAATTGCAAATGGAAATTCAACTTCCAAAAAAAAAACAAACCCAACAACAGAGCAACATCAGCCTGTCCTTGAAACTAAAACATACACAGAAATGTTGAAAAATAGAATCCTATTTCTATGTGCCCCCCCCCCACACACACACACACATCCTTCCTGGCATTTAAATTAAATGTTGGAGGAAAAACTCTACCCTCTGAATGGCTTTTTTTTTTTTCTCAAGAAGAGGAAGTCTTAAAGACAGACAGCATGAAAAGGAAAAAAATGTGCTGCTTTAACAGGCTGCCTTTAACACTGGCTTTCGGATCACAATTCCCATAATCCACAGCACAGGTGGAATGGAGGGAAGGCAATGTCCAAATGTTGTGCAGGGCCCAAAACTCAATTTCTGCAAAATTGGAGGCATGCCAGTAAAATTGAAAGGTTAGATTAACAAGAGCTGGAAGGGATCTTGTAGGGCATCTGGTTTAATCCCCCATCCAAGCAGGAGACCCTACACCGTTTCTGACAAAAGGCAGTCCAATCTCTTCTTGAAAGTCTCAACTGATGGTGCTCCCACAACTTCCGAGGACAAAGCTGTTCCACTGGTTGATTGTTCTCATTGTCAGAAAGTTTCTCCTTATTTCCAGGTTAAATCTCTCCTTGTTCAGTTTCCATCCATTATTCCACACCCTTTTCCCCATGTGCCTTTCCTTTAAACCGCCCCACCCCAAAATAGAATAGCAATAGCACTTAGACTTATATGCTGCTTCACAGTGCTTTACAGCTCTCTCTAAGCTGTTTTGAGTGTCAGCCTCTTGACCCCAACAATCTGGGTCCTCATTTTACTGACCTTGGAAGGATGAGTCAGTGAGAATTGAACTGCTGGCAGTCAACAGACTTAGCTTGCAATTCTGCATTCTAACCACTGCACCACCACAACTCTTGAATACAGAACAATAGAGTTGGAAGGGACCTTGGAGGTCTTCTAGTCCAATCCCCTGCTCAAACAGGAGACCCTATACACTATACCATTTCAGGCAAATGGGTGTCCAGTCTCTTCTTTAAAAGCCTCCAGTGATGGAGCACCCACAGTTTCTGAAGGCAAGTTGTTCCACTGTTTAATTGTTCTCACTGATAGGAAATTTCTCTTTAGTTCTAGATTGCTTCTCCAATTGATTATTTTCCACCCATTGTTTCTTGTCTTGCCTTCTAGTGCTTTGGAAAATAGATTGACCAATTCTTCTTTGTTGCAATCCCTGAAATATTGGGAAATTGCTGTCATGCTTCTCTGTACCCCCTAATCCTTCTTTTCTCTATACTAGCCATACCTAATTCCTGCAAGAAGATGACCAGGCTAAGTCTGAGGGTGGGGGGTGGGGATCAAACATATATCATCAGCCTGGAATCTCTTGGAATCGGCTATGCTTGCCAAAGAGATCTCAGTCCAGGCCTACTTTATTTAATAATATTGTGCCAAGAGAAAATGAAGAAAAGAATTACACCTCTCCCCCCAAAAAAATTATACCATAACCAACATTACCATTAATTAGTTCCAGAAAATGTGGCTATTTCAGGATTTTCTCCCATGGCACATCTCAACTTGTCTCCAGGGTTTAAAATTGAGAGCCTGGTAACAACTTTCCTGTGGAGTAAACTTTATTAAAAGACACAAACTTTCGTGAGCTGCAGTCCCCAGAGCTGTGATGGTGAACCTATGGCACGCATGCCACAGGTGGCACACAGAGCCATCTGTAGGGGCACGCAAGCCCCAGCCAAACTTACCTGCACTGCGCATGCCTGCGTCTCACAACTGATTTTTGACCCATTTGAGGCCTCGAGGGAAGCCTCTGCAGCCTTTGGAGGCCCAAAAACAGACCCGTTTCATCACTTCCTGTATTTCCAGAAATACTGGAAATGACAAAACAGGCCTATTTTTTGGCCTCTAAAGGCTGCAGAGGCTTTCCTCGAGCTTCTGGGAGGCTGAAAAAGGCCTCAAATGGGCTGAAAATCAGCTGGGAGGCGCACAGTGCAGATAAGAACGGTGGGGGGATCGCATGTACATGCACAGGGCTGTGAGGGCCGTGCGCATTGCCTTCTGGGTACTGGCACACCAGTGCCCGCACAATTTTCAGCACAGGAGCTCGAGAAGATTAGCCACTAATGCCATAGAGCAAGGGTCTTCAACTTAGCAAGTTTAAAACTTGTGGACTTCAACTCCCAGAATTCCTGAGCTAACATGACTGGAGGAGGAATTCTGGGAGTTGAAGTCCACAAGTCTTAAAGCTGTCAAGTTTGAAGGCCCCCGCCATAAGAGGTAACCTTGCCCAGGTCACACCAAAAGTGTGTTTTCAACCCCTGGGAAAATTGTGGTCACTTTCCCTGTTTAGATCGATGATCAAGGAGACAAGCTTTACAGGGATCTCTAGACAAAGAGGACAGTTGTTAAATCATCAGGAGGTCTACCATTCATACAACACAATGCCTGGTGGTGGCAGCTCTCTGAATCATCAATTCCCACACAGATTTAATCAGGTTATTTATTTATTTTTTATGCCACTGTCCTTACTTAGTAAGTAATTCAAGATGGCGAACATACAGAATAGTACTCTTTTTCCTATTGTGAACAACAACCCTGTGAGGTGGGTTGGGCTGAAAGAAAGGGGCTGGCCCAGGGACTCACCTAGCCAGCTTTCATGCTTAAGGCAGTACTAGAAGTCCCAGTCTCCTGGTGATTGGCCCAAAATCACCCATTCCTCATTTAGGACTAGTAGTCACCTTCTTATTTCTAGGCCGGCACTTTAATCACTACACATACTGATTCTCTATGATCAGTTGCCACCTTAGCTACCCTGTTTCTCCAACAATACGGCCTCCCCCAATAGGAAGTCCCAGCATGTTTTATAGCCATGAAATGAAATTAAGATAAAGCCATGCAAATCGCATATTAAGCTCTTGCCAGCCTCCAAGTTAAGGCACCTATATTAAAAACACGCGTCAGCAAACGAATTGGGCTCGTCGGTGCGCACCGCGCCATGTAACCGTCCCTGAATGTCTACTCACCAGATCACAAATCATTGGCTCGGGGCTTGCCTGTGAGGAAGTACTTTTGTTGCAACACCTGATATGGTGTCATGTCCTGCCTGTTGGACCCCAATGCGAAGTCAGTTACCCACCCAATGCCGAGGTCAACATTCCAACGCCATCGCCGCCCGCCCACCCGGAAGATTGCCAAGGGACAAGGGAAGTTCACACGTCCACATCAGCCAACACAATGGCCTAGCATTTTTCCGGGGCTCAAAAAAAAAAATAAGACCCGCCTTATTATATGAGAAAACATGTAGGATTTGGATAATCCCTGCTTCCTGTGGGTTGGGTTCCTCCACAAGCCCAGAGAAGGACTTAAAGCTTAGTACCCCAGGGCCAGAAATGTTCATGGAAGCCGGCCAACACGCACTTAGGTTGGGTGCCTTAAAACCCCCTCGAGTGTGCGCAATCCCCTCAATGCCACTTTGTTCTTTTTTTGTCCTGGCCCACCTGGGGATTAACCCCCCCCCTTCTCACTTGACCCTCCTACTCTAGCCTATGGATCCCGTCGGCCTCTGCTGCCACCCCAGCAGGCTCAGACAGTCGCCGCGAGGCGTGGGTGGAGGGTGGAGGGAGGGGGCGAGCTGCGCCGCTCCCACTTTGCACAGAATCCCATAGAACCGTGGAAGAAAACCTGTCTCCCCAGAAGCATCAGTGCGAGAAGAACAGGCTTTCATAGAAGAGGGTGGATCTCCCCTCCCCTCTCTCTCCCCTTTCTTCCTCCCCCTCTTTCTCTCCCTCCTTCCTTTCCTTCCCCCTTTCTTTCCCCCTCTCTTCTCCTCTCCTCCCCCTCCCTCCCGCCCTCTTCCCTGTTCTCCCTGTTTCCTACCCACTCATCCATTCCTGGCCATTATCTCTCTCTTCCTCTCTTCTTCCTTCTCTCCCCCTCTTTCTTTCCCTCTTTCCTTCCCTCTTCCCTCTTCCTACTCTCTCTCTTCCTCTCCCTCCCCCCCCTCTTCCCTTCTCCCCCTCTTTCCTTCCCTCTTCCTCCTTCCTTCTCTCCTCTCTCTTCTCCTTCGCTCCCCCTCTTCTTTCCCTCTCTTTCCTTCCCTCTTCCTCCTCTCTCGTTCCTCTCCCTCCTCTCTTCCTCTCTCCTTCCTTCCGCCCCCTTTTCTTTCCCCTCTTTCCTTACCCTCTTTCTTCACTTCCCTCCTTCCTTCTCCTCTTCCTCTTCTCTTCTTCCTTCTCTCCCCCTCTTCCCTTCCCTCTTCCTCCCTCCTTCCTTCCTTCTTCTCTTCCTTCTCCCCTTCCCCTCTCTCCTTCATCCTCTTTCCTTCCCTTCTTTCTCCCCCACTCCCTCCTTCTCCCTCTCTCCTCTTCTGTTCTCTCCTCTCCCCTTTTCCTTCCCTCTTCCTCCCGTCTCTCTCTCTCTCCTTCCTTCCTCCCCCTCTGCCTTCCCCCCTCCCCCACCCCGCCCCGATCCTGCAGGCGCGTCTCCGCTTCTCGCTCCAGCAGACCGCTGCGGGCCGCGAAGGCGCAGGGAGGCTGCCACCCGCACAACCCCGCTGGCCGACTTCATTCACGGTTTTGGCTTCGCACGAGGGTGCGAGGAGGGGAGTTGAACTAATAACCCCCCAGAGCTGGTTTCCCTCCAGAGTTAAGCCGCCCCAACCTGTCCAACGCCTGGAGCGTTTTCAAAGGAGAGAGAATCTCCGGCCGAGACGTTTGCACCTGACCCAGTCAAGCACAAAGAGCATCTTCTTTTCTCTGTTTCGTGAGAGAAGGAAATAATGAAAAGGGAAATATGAGAACAGAAATATAACGATTCGAAAGATATTGAAACTTAGAAAAGGAGATTTAATTGAATTTAGAAAGGGATGAGATCATTAAAAACAAGGTTGAGAAAGCTAAGGGAAGGGGGGAAAAAATCACAGAAAATGCTGCAATCGTAATAAGATATGGAAGAGAATATAAAGATGAATATGACATTGAGTTTGTGTCTGGATGGAGAAGTGATAACCCGGGATCATGCTATTCTCAAAAAAAAAAAAAAGATATTTTATTTGTATTATGTTTTGTGAAAACCCAAATAAAAACTTTTACAAGAAGATCATCTTCTTTTCTCTCGGGCAGAAAACGTGTTTTTCCCCTCTCCTTTCCGGGATGTGGGCGAGGGGGATTCCTTCTGGGTTTTAGATAAAGGGTCTTACATGCGCAGATTTGATTATTATTATTTTTTTTTTACAAATCACCCTGACTTGGTCATAATCTGCTTTCTGGACAATATCCCGCGTGATTGCTCACTGCCAGCCAACCTGCGTTCCCTAAACCCCATTTTTTTTGGGGGGGGGGGNCTAAACCCCATTTTTTTTTGGGGGGGGGGTGTTGAGAAGAAGCCCAAAGCTTCCTTCGCCCCTCTTTTTTCTCTCCTAGACAAGCATCCCGAAACTGCAGAAGGGACGCCGGGAATTTCAAGAAAAGCACCAGCCGAACCTCCCTCTCGGGCGCCGCTGGGCCGGGCCAAACGGCACAAAGAAAGGACCTGGTCGGTGCTCCCTGGGTAACGAAACGCCTGCAAGAAAACCACCAAGCTCGGAAAGCATCAAAAGGACCTTCCGTCATCTCAGGGCCTTCTTAACAGCATCAGGGGCACCGGGCAAAGCAAGTGTACTGGGCCCCCTACCACAACTACTCACCGGAAATAACAATAATACAATTAAACAGATATTCGTTTTATTGGCACTTCCAACAAAAATCGGTGTTGAAACCTTAAAAACACGCTGTGCAGCAACAACTAACCAACAAGACAAACATTGGAACAACACACGAGGCTTGAAAAACACAACAATACTCAGGGAAGCCATACAGGTGAAATGTCACAGTATGAAATGTATGGGTTAACATCACGGGTTAAAATGAAAGGGGTAAATGGAAGGGTTAAACACAGATTAGTATGGGGGGGGGGCTATGCTCANGTATGGGTTAACATCACGGGTTAAAATGAAAGGGGTAAATGGAAGGGTTAAACACAGATTAGTATGGGGGGGGGGCTATGCTCAGATGGGGTCCCATGGGCAAGTGCCCATCAGGCTCTGGCCAGTTAAGACAGCCCTGCATCATCTCAACCCTTGAGCGATGGAATATTCTCCTTTATGGGTAGCCCCCAAAGAACAGAAAAGGCGTCGAGCATGAACAGAGTGCAATCAATTGAGGTTGGGGACTGAAGATTGGAGGGGGGGATTTTCAGAGGTGCGATGATCGGATTAAATCAGGGTCTCTCTCTCCCCCACCCCTCCCCGTTAATTTCCCCTAACTTGCCCGCACTCGGTTTTTCTTTTCTTTTCTTTCAACAAATGCAACCAACCCGCGCAAAAGCCGCTTGGCTGCCGGGGAAGATGTTTGTCACACAAAGGAAGTCGCTTGCATGCGCGCGCCCACACAAACACACAGAAAGTCACACACGCGCGCGCGCGCCCGTCGCGTTGCCAAGGGCTTTTCGCGCCCTTCTGAATCCCACACCCACAACTCACACACACACACACACCCGCCACGTTCCCCCCATTCATCCATGTCCTCCCACCGGGCGGCCAGCAAGCCACACACAACCGCTCCCGGCTTTGAAACGCTGAATCATCCCTGGCGACGTTTCGTCTGCAGCGTGCAAAAAAAAAAAAAGGAGCCAGCCCCCGCTTACCGGCTCTTTTACAAACCAACTACCCGCATCCTTTCTCCGGTGCAAGCAACCGGCCAGGAAAACCAGCTGTTCCCATTCCCCCAAAATAAAATAAAATAAAATAAGATGCTCCGAGGTGAAACGGCGAAGCAGAATCTAAACCAAAAAGCCGAGCTGCTTTTTTACACATCTGGATATTTCCGAATCCGCTCTTGTAACGGGGATGGCGTTAACTGTGGCATCAAGAGAGGAATCTCCTCCAAGCCGCTTGGACGCGCAGCTTCTCCCTCCGCCCAAGCCAGCCCGGATTCCCTTCCATTCTTACCTAGGTTCCCGTTCCCACGGGTGGCTGTATTCCACGTGTCACGGACGCCGTCCCGGGCTTGGGTGGATTCTCATTGCGCGCCTTCCGAACCTTAACAAACCGAGCGGGGAGGCGCGTCGGTCAGCATAAGGCTGCGCGGAAAACATCGTAGTGAACTCATTCCAGGTAACGATTCCTTCCCGACGTTTCTTTTGAGCCACTTGATTTATTTTCCTTCCTTCCTTCCTTCCTTCCTTCCTTACTTCCTTACTTACTTACTTCCTTACTTACTTTTTTTCCTCCTTCCTTTCTTCCTTTCCTTCCAAGCCAAACTAACCTTCGTGCCGCGTCTTACAACTCGCTTCCACCTCGCTGCATCTCGCTTCACCTGTACCTGTTTTAATTTTGCATTGGCCGAAGAGCCGGTTCTTCCTTCCTTCCTTCTTTCCCTCCCCCTCCCCTCCCTTCCCCTCCCTCCCCTTGCCTTTCTCCCCTCCCCTACATTCAATCCCCGGGTAAAACCCGCCTCCTTCGCCCGGACTAAGGTTTGGCCGGACCAACCCAAGCGCCTCTGACGTGATGGTCTTATCTCGGCTTAAGCCAATGGCGAGAAAACCGGGGCACCAGCCGAAATGACAGCCAAGGAGATTGACGGGCAGGCAAGGAAAGGGTTGAAATAAGCAAACCCGGGAAGGCTGTCAAAACGGGGCAGGGAGGGAGGGGGTGAGGTGGAAGGGGAGGGAAAGGAAGACAATGACAGAACAAAAAGAAATAGGGAAACAATAACAAGAATAAGAGGAAAACTTAAAGGAGGCAAAGAGGTTTGGGGCAATAGCCCCCTCCCCAAGTGAAGTTTTTAACATATTAACAGAGTTGGAAGAGACCTTACAGATCATCCATCCCACCCAAGCAGGAGACCCTACACCATTCCTGACAGATGGCCTTCCAGTCTCTTCTTGAAAGCTTCCAGTGATAAAGCTCCCACAACTTTCAAAAGCAACTTCTGTTCCATGGGTGGATTGTTCTCACTGTCAGAAAGGTTCTCCTTATTTTCCAGGTTGAATCTCTCCTTGTTCAGTTTCCATCCATTATTCCTTGTCTGGCCTTCATGTGCTTTGGAGAATAGCTTGACCGTCTCCTCCTCTCTGTGGCAGCCCCTCAAATATTGGAAGACTGCTATCATGTCTCCCCTGGTTCTTCTCTTCACTAGACTAGCCATGCCCAGTTTCTGTAGCTGTTCCTCATTCATTGGCATTTTTTAAATTTATGATTATAGCAATAACCCTTAGACTTATATACCGCTTCATAGTCCTTAACAGCTCTCTCTAAGCCGGGGGTCTCCAACCTTCGCCACTTTAAGACTTGTGGACTTCAACTCCTACAATTTGGAGTTTCAAATTTCAACTCCCATGCTGGCTGGGGAGTTTTGGGAGTTGAAGTCCATAAGTCTTACTTAAAGTGGCCAAGATTGGAGACCCCTGCTCTAAACAGTCTACAGGATCATCCTGTTGCCCTCAACAATGAGGGTTCTTATTTTACTGACCTCAGAAGGATGGAAGGCTGAATCAACCTTGAATCAGTGTGGATCGAACTGCTGAAATTGCAGGCAGCTGGGCAGTCAGCAGAAGTAGCCTCCAGTACTACACTCTAACCACTGCATCATCACAGCTCATTATCTTGCCTTTATTATTTTTTATAAATAATTCAAGGTAGTGAGCATACCTAATATTCCTTCCTCCTCCTAATTTCCCCACAACAACAACCCTGTGAGTTGGCTTGGACTGAGAGCCAGAGGGGCTGGCCCAAAGTCACCCACCTGGCTTTCTTGCCTAAGGCAGAACTAGAACTCACAGCCTCCTGCTGATTGGCCCAAAGTCACCAGCTGGTTTTCATGAGCGAATAAAAGGGGAACTCATCAAATTTGCAAGTGAAATAGACAACACCCCAGAACAAGGGTCTTCAAACTTGGCAAATTTAAGACTTGTGGACTTCAACTCCCAGAATTCCTGAGCTAACATAACTGGAGGAGGAATTCTGGGAGTTGAAGTCCACCAGTCTTAAAGCTGTCAGGTTTGAAGACCCCTGCCCCAGAAGATAAGCTCAAAATCTAAAAGATTCTTGTCAGACTTGAACACCAGACCCTACCTAACAAAATGAAATTCAATGTAGATGAAATAAGGTTTTAAACTTAGGCAACAACAGCCAACTGTACAGGTGCAGTCTAAGTGCTTTTTCAGTGGGTTGGACTCAGAGGTGGTATTCAGCAGGTTCTGACCAGTTCTGGAGAAACAGTAGTGGAAATTTTGAGTAGTTTAGAGAACTGACAAATGCCACCTCTGACTGGCCCTGCTCCCATCGATTCTTTGCCTCCCAAGTCCCAGCTGATTGGCTGGGTCTTCTTGTGTTGCCCTGCACAGAACGGAGCTGGAAAGTAGGTTAGTGGGGTGAGGAGGGGATGGGATTTTGTGGGAACCTTCCCCTGCCACGCCCACCTAGTCACACCCACAGAACCAGTAGTAAAATATTTTGAATCCCACCACTGGTTGGACTACATGACCCCCAAGGTCCTTTCCAATTTGGTTATTCTGCTTTGAAGATTATTTAGACAAACGTTTAAGCCCATGATGAAGAAAAAGATACCCATCAAATTGTTCTCAACTCCTAGCAGCCACATCCATCCACGACCATCTATCTATAACCAATTATTTCAAGTCTTTCATCTCTATTGTAATGGAGTCCATCCACTTTATGGGAATGCAATGGAATGCAAGACGCTGAGCTCGTGAGCGCGAAAACTGACAGTTCTGAGTTTAAGACTCGAGCACTGTGCGATGGGATGAGCTTCTATTCCTTGCTCCAATTCCTGCTCACCTAGCAATTGAAAAGCATGCAAATGTGAATAAATAAATAGGCACCACTTTGGTGGGAAGGTAACAGCGTTCTGTGCACCTCAGTATATAGTCGTGCTGGCCACATGACCATGGCAATGTCTTCGGACAATGCTGAGAAATGGAGATGGACACCACCCCTAGAGTCAGATACAACTGGATAAAGGAAACTTTTACTTTTGCCTGTGGAGATTCTCAATCATCCAGGTCATGGTTGTCCCAATGGTGCTTTTTCAAAAGGCAACTGGACTTTCTTTGTTTTTTCTTTTGAGGATGTTTCACTTCTCATCCAAGAAGTTTCTTGGGTTCAGAAGTTCAGAACCCAAGAAGCTTCTTGGATGAGAACAAAATGTCTTCAAGAAAAAAAAACAAGGAAGTCCAGTTGCCTTTTGAAAAAGCACCTTTGGGACTTTACCTTTCACTTTGAGCCGTGGTGGCGTAATGGTTAGAATGCAGTATTGCAGGCTACTTCTGCTGCCAGCAGTTCAGCAGTTCTATCCTGACCGGCTCAGGGTTGACTCAGCCTTCCATCCTTCTGAGGTGAGTAAAATGAGGACTTAAATTGTTGGGGGCAATAGGTTGACTCTGTAAACTGCTTAGAGAGGGCTGTAAAACACTGTGAAGCCGTATATAAATCTAAGTGCTATTGCTATTCACTTTGCTACTGGTGATTGTCTTCTGTATCCTAACCAGATCCTTTAACACATACTAGCCTGGTCACAGACCATTTTGTGCAGGGACTGTGTTGCTGGAACTCTCTTAACCTGAGCACTGAATTCATTCCCTTTTTCGCATTTGCACAATCCATTCAATGAGCAGTTAATCCTATCGGCTTTCCATTCAACCCTAATCAAACAGACTTTAAAACTTCGCACGCTTCGCCTGTGGTGCACGTTCAACTATCTATCTAATCTTTCACCAACCTGGCTAGGCACAACTCACAAGCACAGCTCCTGAGGAGGTATATGAGGGGGGGAAAAAAACCACCTATCTATCCAACAATCATCATTTTGGGCTTTCGCAAAATGGTCAAACATAAAACGTAGGAGAACCTAATCATCAATTTTGGGACTTGAGGTCTATTTTGGCCCTGAAAGGCCTATGCTCAGTTTATTCTGGTATACTGTGAGTGATAAGAGAAAGATGAGGGAAATTAGCAGGAGAAGAAACTCAAGGTTTATATACCAGATAAAGGTTAACTAAAAACAGAGTTCCAATGCAGCACTTATCTGAGTTCCAACACAATCACAGCTGTTCTCACTTGTGGATGACTTCAAGTGAGACTGATTAAAAACTAGCATATCAGAGAAAGGTCCACAAAATCTAACACCGTGCCATGAAATTGTGCTGCATCAGACCATACCCCAGGTTGCTTTCTGAAATTTAAATGCAGCATTTTCCCCCTGTTTACAAGCAGCCCAGTTCCATATATCCAGAATGTACTTTCAATATCTGAGAGGCTGCCACAAAGAAGAGGGGGTCAACTTTTTTTCCAAAGCACCTGAAGGCAGAACAAGAAGCAAACAAGATAGAAACTAATCAATTTGTCGAGGCCAGCTGGGAAAGTCACAAATGGTGATCATGTGACCCCAGGACACTGAAACCATGATGAATGAGACTCTAGAAAGAGTGCAGAGAAGAGCAACAAAGATGATTAGGGGACTGAAGGGTAAAACATATAATGAATGGTTGCTGGAATTGGCTATGTCTAAGTTTGATGAAAAGAAAGACTAGGGGAGACACGATAGCAGTCTTCCAATATCTCAGGGGCTGCTACAAAGAAGAGGGAGTCAAGCTATTCTCCAAATCACCCGAAGGCAGGACAAGAAGCAAAGGATGGGTACTAATCAAGGAGATAAACAACCTAGAATTTAGGAGAAATTTCCTGAGAGTTAGAACAATTAACCAGTGGAATGACTTGTCTCCAGAACTTGTGGTTGCTCCAACACTGGAGGTGTTGGAGAAGAGAATGGACACTGGAGAAGAGAATGGACAATGCTTTGTCTGAAATTGTTTAGGGTTTAGGGTTTCCTGCTTGAGTGGGGGTTGGACTAGAAGACCTCCAAGGTTCCTTCCAACTCTATTATTTGTTGTTCTGTTATTTCCAAACACAGGTAAAAGGCATTTAGGGATGAGAATGTGGTAATCACTAGATCCTTAAGTGCTTAAGATACATCATGAACGAACAAGAACTCTCTCTTCTTCAATCTAAAATCCCTGTTTCTCAAAACACACACAATCACTTTAGATCATTTTTCGATTAACAGAGTTAGAAGGGACCTTGTAGGTCATCTAGTCCAAACCCCTACCCAAGCAGGAGAGGCTATACCATTTCTGACAGATCCAGTCTCTTCTTCTTGATAACCTCCAGTATTAAGGAAACAAGAAACAAGAAGGAAGACAGAACATGAAGAGGAAAATAATCTACTCTGGTTCTCTCTCCCCCACCCCATGTTTACATAGTTTAATAGTGGAATTTTATGCAGGTATCTGTTAGAGATGCCAAAAAGACAAAAGAGTACCCAGCCATGAGCAGATTTAGCTCTGTCCAAGGACCCTCTACAAAAATAATATATCCTAATCTATCCTAGGAAGAGGTAAGAAGATGAAATAACTGCTATCATCAAACCAAAGTTACGAAAAGGACATATAAAAAAATTGAGGTTTGAAGGAGTCACTCTGTATTCATCAACAACCCTTGAAGAAAGACAAAACATCTTGTTTCTTTCCCCGTCTCAGATTCTTAGTTTGTTCTAAAGTTGAAAAAGGGACTGGAAAGATTATTTCTTATTTTACCGTTTGATGTATCAGTTTACTTTTTTCCCATCTTTGATGTTGGTTTTAATCAAAGGCTTTTCTAAAGGCCAGAGTTCAAGAACAAGGAAGTTGGAACCAAGGCAGGGTTTATTTAGGTTTTTCTTCTGCTTTTCTTCAGCTTCTTATTGCCCTGAGCTCTGGGCCCATCTATATTGTCTGCTTGCTTTGATTCAAAGATGTCCTGCTCACTTTTTGGCAAATAATATGTTGTCCTCCAAATAAAATCTCTGTCTCTTTTTTTCTGTTTTCTTTTTTAAAAATTGAATCGATGATTTTTAAACAAGGAAAATGGAAAACGAAAAAGCTGGAACTGTTCCTTCTGGGGATTATTAAGAGAAAATATACCAAAAAGATAAAATACATGATTTTGCATATAACTGCAGTAGCGAGAATTCCACTCACATAATGCTCGAAAAAGGACACTACGCCTTCAGACTATTTAGTCATCCCAAAGATCTAAGATTGTACAGAAATGGATAAACTCATCTTAGAGTTAAAGGACAAGGAAGATGCGGAATATTATACAGTTTGGGAAAATTGGTATCAATGGTTAGACAATAGGAATAAGAAATGTACAGATTAGAAGAAGACATAGATTTGTATATGAATAACTAGAAATGTCCGGAAATATGTTTATGTAACAAAGATATCTTAGTACTGTCAAAGATGATTGAAAATTTAAAAAGCTATTTTTAAATTAATTTGCATTTTAATGTTTCAAAATTTCAATAAAGATTAAAAATTAAAGAGGAAAAAAAACAAATACAAGTAAAATAAGAAAAAGGAAAGAAAAAGAACTCAAAGAGAAAGCTAAAAGGGCAAGAACAGGAATAATAGAATAACAGAGTTGGAAAGGACACTTGGAGGTCTTCTAGTCCAGCCCCATGCTCAAGCAGGAGACTCTATACCAGGGGTGTCAAACTCGATTTCATTGAGGGTCACATCGGGGTTGTGTTTGACCTTGGGGTGCCCCAGGGTGAGCATGGCTAGGGTGGGCGTGGCCAGCTCGATGTCACTCGTGTTGGGGGCGCCTGTGGTGCGCCTGAGCGCTCTGCCAGCAAAAACAGGACCACCAGCTCCGTTTTCAGCTGCCACAGCCTCCTGCAACTGTCTGCCAGTGAAAACGGAGCTGGGGAGGGTTATATACGGGAGGAGGCCGTGGCAGCTGAAAACGGAACTCGGGAGCCCATTTTTGCTGGCAGAGCAGTGGTGGGATTCATATATTTTTACTGTTGGTTATGTGGGCATGGCTTGGTGGGCATGGCAGGGGAAGATTACAGCAAAATCCCATTCCCTCCCCACCCCACTGACCTGCTTTCCAGTTCTGTTCTCCTGTGCAGAGCAACCAAAGAAGACCCAGCCGATCAGCTGGGACTCAATGGGAGGCAGAGAAGAGATGGGGGCGGGGCCACTCAGAGGTGGTATTTTTCGGTTCTCCAAACTACTCAAAGTTTCCGCGACCGGTTCCCTGGAACTGGTCAGAACTTCCTGAATATCATCTCTGGCCTCAGCACCCATTCCTCTATTGTGGGTAGTTCTGAATCTTCCCATCTGTACAGGAGTCCTCGACTTACAACAGTTAATTTAGTGACCATTCAAAGTTGCAACAGCACTAAAAAGGGACATAGGGACATTTTTTTCACACTTATGATCATTGCAGCCTCCCGGTGGTCATGTAATCAAAATTTGGATGCTTGGCAACAGACTCCAGTGGTGGGATTCAGAACATTTTATTACTTGTTCTGTGGGCGTGGTTTGGTGGGCATGGCAGGGGAAGGACGCTGTAAAATCCCTATTCCCTTCCCACCCCACTAACCTGCTTTCCAGCTCCGTTCTCCTGTGCAGAGCGATCAAAATAGACCCAGCCGATCAGCTGGGACTCAATGGGAGGCAGAGAATAGGTGGGGGCGGGGCCAGTCAGAGGAGGGATTTGCTGGTTCTCTGAACTACTCAAAATTTCTGCTACCGATTCTCCAGAACTGGTTAGAACCTGCTGAATATCACTTCTGATGGACTCATATTTATGACAGTTACAATGTCCCAGGGTCATGGAATCACCTCTCCAACAAGCAGTCAACTGGTAAGTCAGATTCACTTAACAGCTATGTTACCAACTTAAGAACTGTGGCAACTCATTTAATAACAGTGTCAAGAAAAGTCATAAAATGGGCTGAACATCTGTCTTGATTAGCAACAGAACTTTGGCGTTCAGTTGTGCTCATGTTGAGAACAACCTGTATTTGCAAATAAGAGAACCACTTAAAACTGTATCCCTTGACCAGCAGTTCTTCTTGTGACTTTCACAGACAAACTGAGCGGGAAGGGGCCTTGGAGGTCTTCTAGTCGAACCCTCTGCTCAAACAGGAGGCTTTATACCAGGGGGTCCTCAAACTTTTTAAACAGAGGGCCAATTCACAGTCTTTCAGACTTTTGGGGGGCCTGAATTAGCTGGATGGGCATGGCTAGGTGTTCATATGACTGGGTGGGCATCGCTAGGCGATCATATGACAGTGGGTATGGCTAAGTGGTCATGTGAGTGGATGGGTGTGGCTAGGCAGTCGTGTGATTGGGTGGGCGTGGCTAGATGGCCATGTGATTGGGTGGCCGTAGCTAGGTGGCCATGTCACTGGGTGGGCGTGGCTAGGTGGTCATGCAGAGTCTATACCAGGGATCTCCAAACTTGGCAACTTTAAGCCTGCAGGACTTCAACTCCCAGAATCCCCCAGAACAGCATTGCTGGCTGGGGAATTTTGGGTGTTGAAGTCCTCCAGGTTTAAAGTTGCCAAGGTTGGAGACCCTTGACCCCTATACCATATTATTTTAATTCCCCTTTTGCTTTGGGCTATCTTGAAGCCTTCTGTTACAACAACTCCTTCTCAGAGAACAGAACCTTGCAATTATCCTTGTGCGTTTATGGGTGTTTTGAAGATAATTGCCCTGGAAGACTCGAGCTAAATATTTGTATAATTTCACCTCATTTTCCTCAGTTAACCTGCCTGTGAGAAATCGTCACTGACTCAGCGCTTGACTTTTCTCGGGTGATTCTGCTTGGCACCACCCTTGTTTAAGTCAGTTATTCACTCTTCAGGAAATTAATTTTAATTATGTGAATGTTTTAAAAGACCCAGTCCCTGGGGAACAAACCCAGAAACTCCCAAAAGCTGAAAGAAGAGCATTTGAAGGATGCTACAGGTTGCCCTCGACTTACAACAGTTAATTTAGCAACCGTTCAAAGCTGGGAAATGTGACTTACGACCTGTTTTTCACAATTATGAGTCTGACCTTTGCAGCATCCTCAAGGATCAAAATGCAGACACTTGGCAACGGGTTCATATTTACGACGGTCGCAGTGTCCTGAGGTCATGTGATTCCCTTTTTGTGAGCTTCGGACAAGCAAAGTCAATGGGGAAGCCAGGTTCACTCAACAACCAGGTTGCTCACTTATCATTCACATTGATTCACTTAACAACAGCAGCAAGAAAGGTCATAAACTGAGGAAAATTCATGTAACAAATGTCTCACTTAACAACAGAAATTTTGGTCTTGCAATTGTGATCGTAAGTCGAGGACCAGCTGCGTTTCTTTTCATCTTTCCCTTGCAGGGTATCCTTGACTTAACGACCACAATTGTGACCAGAATTTCCTCTGCTAAGCAAGGCAATTGTTAAGTGAGTCAGGGCTGATTTTACAACCTTTGTTGCCACGGCTTGGATCACTGTGGCTGTTAAGTGAATCACATGGCCATTCAGTAAATCCAGTTCCTTGGTTGTCTTTGCTTGTCAAGAGCAGCTGAGAAAGTCACAAATGGTGATCACATGACTCCAGGATGCTGAAACCATGATGAATGAGACTCTAGAAACTGCACAGAAAAGAGCAACAAAGGTGATTAGCAGACTGGAGGCTAAAACATATGAAAACAGTTGCAGGAAATGGATATGTCTACTTTAATAAAAAGAAGGACCAGGGTGACATGATCCAGTCACAGTGTTCCAATATCTCAGGGGCTGCCCCAAAGAAGAGGGAGTCAAGCTTTTCTCCAAAGCACCTGAAGGCAGGACAAGGAGCAACGGGTGGAAACTAATCAAGGAGAGAAGCAACCTAGAACTAAG
>BHFT01003943.1:0-58434 GCA_004320025.1 Laticauda laticaudata | reverse complement strand
GTTGGGGGGATAAAACTGAAAGTTGGTGCCAGTGCCCACGCCAATCTCTAGCAGGTGGAGCTTTCCTGAGGGGTCGGCGAAGTCCCGCATGTTCTTGAACAGCGTCTCCTTTTCCTTGTGCAGTTTTACATTGTAGCTTTTGCTCAGCTTCTTCATGAAAAATGGGAAGGTTTTTTTACAAATAGGATCCCATAAGCCAAAATAGGCAAGCACATAGATTGGCAGGATGAGGATTTTCATGCATTGTTGGAGGACGAGAACCATCATCTTCACCAGTTTAAGAACAAAAACTCTTCCAGCTTGACTCCCTCGGTGGTTTGCTTTGAAAAATACTCCCTGTTCCTTTAAAGGCGTTTCGTAAGCGATTGTTCCCATCCGATTTCCAGTTGGGATCGGTTCCAGTTCTTCCTTAAAGCGACAGCGACTCTTTCAACCATTTTAAAAAAATTTTTTAGCTTGGAATGGAGTGGGAGTAGGAATGGATTTCTTATGAAAAGAAATTAGACATCTTTGCTTGAAATTGGAAAAAAAACAAACTTTGATTTTAGGGTTTGATGATTAGAATGATTTTGTTCTTTGAAACAGCTTCAAATGTTTAGAAATGTCAACCAAAAAGTTGAGATATATATTTGTAGTTTACTGCTCTGGAAAAAGTTGGAAGTTACTTTTTTATCCTTCTCTCTGCACACTTATTTCCCTTAGCTTTCTAACTTTTGTATTTTTATTTTATAACAAACTTTAATAGCATAAAAATCCATATCAAATAGAAGGAAATTAGATTTCTTTAATATCAATAACTCTCCAAAGTCTTATTGCAGATTTTTGTGAGAAACAACTGATAGCAGAAATGTTTCAGAATTAAAGAAGCTGGAGCTGTGCCCCAAAATACAATGACAATATTTTCTTAGAAAACAATAAAGGACAAACCTGAAAAATGGACAAATCAGAAACAGATTCAGAAGTGTGAGTTGGTTGTGTACATGTGCATTGAAAACTTAGCTTTACACAGGAAAATTCTAGAGCAAAACCAAGAAAATAAATAAACTTAAAAGACAGCTCTATGAAATAAAGGACTGTCCTTTATAATAAAGGATGTATGGTCCCTGTCAAAGTAATTTTGAAAATATGTATCCTACTTTGGGATAGAGAAACTGGGAAAAAGAAGTGCAGTGGTACAGAGAAGAGTTGCAAGAAAGATTTTTTAAAAAGAAATTGGACTAATTCATGTATCTAGGCATTCCATTCATTATTTCATTATGAAAATATATTGTTGTCTAGAACAATTTAAGAAAAATAAGTGGCAAAGTGGAATCGGAGAAGCTGTTTGATGAAGCCAGAGAGGCACTCCAGTTTCAGAACAGAACAAAATAACAGAGTTCAACCCCTGCTCAAGCATGAAACCCTATAACATTTCAGACAGATGGTTGTCCAATCTCTTTTTAAAAGTCTCTTCTATTGGAGCATCCCTAACTTCTGGAGGCAAATTATTCCCCTGATTAATTGTTCTCTCTGTCAGGGAATTTCTCCCTAGTTCTTTCTTTAGTTTCAATCCATTGCATCTTGTTCTGCCTTCAGGTGCTTTGGAAAATAGGTTGATTTCCTCTTCTTTGTGTCAGCTCCTTAGACCACAGTTATCACATTTACCTCACAGCTGCATCACATGACATATTGGGACTTCCCCCCTCCTTTGCTAAACTGGGCCGGTATGGTATGTGACATATCCAGCCTTTGGACCAGGAGCTTGACATTCTTGCCTTAGAGATTGGTTTCCTTAGTAGTTCTACCATCCTTCAGATGCTCTTCATAAATGCATGGCACAACCTAGGAGAACAAATACATCAGGACTAGATTCAGCAGTTCATATACATTTAAAAGACACAGACCACTCTTTTGAAGACAGCAAAATCCACATTTTGGACAGAGTAGATCACTGGTTTGAAAGAGGGGTTAAAGAGGCCATCTATGTCAAAATTGAACAATCCTCTCTCAACAGAAGGGGGGGAGGAATACAACATCATTTATCTCTAATGTACAACACAGTCCTTTCAACAGTTCCAAGAAGGCTCCATACCAATTTGCAACACTCAGGTGACCCTGACAACCCAGTGAAACCTCCAGGTGACCTTAACAACCCACTAAAAGAATGCAAATGACCAACTGTTTGCAAGGAGTGTAAATTCTTCCATTCCCCACCATTTAGTCAGAGATGAAGAAACTTCTTGGATGAGAAGCAAAATATCTTCAAAGAAAAACAGAAAGTCTAAGGTGAAAAAACACCTTTAGGAGAGTCTGTCAACGGGTTTTTCAGTCAGTCACCATATAATCCAGGTTTGTCAAACTCGCGATCCATGGGCTGGATGCATCTCGCCTTGGCCATGCCCATACCTGGTTTAGTAAACGGGGAAAAAGTCCCAATATGTTATGTGACACCACTGTGATGATATGAATTTTGACACCCCTGATATAATCTATGCCTTATAAATTAAACTTGATTGTTTCCAGTGCTTTCTGTTCCTTCTAGGACAATTCTCAACATTTCTATCCTACTATGTGGCAGTCGTATAGAAACGAAGGGACAATATCACTCTATTTTAGAACAACCATGACATAGTTGTATTTGTTTACCTATATTTTCTGAATAATCAATAGTTCCCAGACCATAGCTTCTAAAACTACTTAAAACTGGATATATTTTTTCTGGATTAAAATTTGCACACAGACACACATATATGTCTATGTATATATATATATATGTTAGGAGAGTGATTAAGATGCTGAGTCAGTTTAATATTGTGATTGGCATTAGAATAACATATTGAAACATTGAATAATTAAATAATGAAATATAACTTCATACAAATGTATGTATTAATATTGGAAATACATAAGCTTGATGAATGTAACAAATATGATTAATGTTATTATTCTTATTTTCACTAAAATGTATGATACCCAAGTTTCACACTGTTCACGCATTGATGTGTATATGTAAAATAAAATAAAAAACTTGGAATTAAAAAAAAAGATGCTGGACCAGTAGCAGGGAGTCTAATCCTCCATTGGACAAAGATGTTGGATGGTTGTCTTTGGGCCAGTCATACTCTTTCAGCCCTAAAAAATATCTATCAACCTATTTTTTTTAGATATTTGTTAGATTTTTATCCCACCTTTATTATTTTTTATAAATAACTTAAGTGGTGAACGTAAATAATGCTGCTTCCTTCTATTTTCCCCATAACAAGAACCCTATGAGGTGAGTTGGATTGGGAAAGGCAGGCCCAAGATCATCTAGATGGCTTTAATGGCTAAAGTGGGACTAGAACTCACCATCTTCTAGGCCAACACCTTACCACTACACCAATTGGATTAGCATGGTAGATTATGGCCTAAAATTTATAATAAAGAAGTGTTCATCCTGAACTGGATTTAATTGGCAGTATTTAATTTTGACTTTGCTGCTATTGCTGTTGCTATATATGTATAGTCTAGTATATTAATGCTTGGAAAACAGTACAAGAGAAGAAAGGAAACTGTGTTTCATAATCCAGTATTCTTGTCATCAGTCCACCTTATTTCAATCCTCTCTTTCAAACAAGTCCTCCCAGACTCATTTGCCTGTTAAGCTTTCTGGGAATGTAGCAGCTTTCCTTCCCATAGAACAGGGATCTCTATCCAACCTTGGCAACTTTATGACTTGTGGACTTCAACCAGATTCTGGAGAACCGGTAGCAGAAATTTTGAGTAGTTCGGAGAACCGGCAAGCACCATCTCTGGCTGGAGATTTTGCAGTATCCTTCACCTGCCATGCCCACCAAGCCACACCCACAGAACCAGTAATAAAAACATTTGAATCCCACCACTGACTTCAACTCCCAGAATTGCTCAGCCGATTGGCTGAGTAATTGTAGGAGTTGAAGTCCACAAGAAATAAAGTTGTCAAAGTTGGAGACCTCTGCCCTAGAGGAACAGTTTTCATCTCCTTCCTAAGCTGCCCTTAGGTGGAGTTTAATTTTATTTTGTTGTCCTTGACTTCATTTCCAAGGAAACCAGTGATTGCAGTGACATTACTGAAATGAGAACCTGCAACCAGCCTTGTTAACATTGCAGCCTCAGATGTAGAATAACATTTAATCCAAGAGAAGAGGGTAAAACAAGATGGACATACCTTTTTATTGCAAATTCCAAAGTAAAAAGACGTACAGTACAAAGGAAATCAGATAAGTCAGATGCTGTTCATTCAACTGTTTTGTTACTTTTAAAATGCATGTTATTTTCTTCCCCCTGCTTCTCCCTTCCCCAAAACACCTTTCTCCCATTTCTGTTGTTATCTTAAACCAAGCAAACCTACAGGTTGGGATTTAAAGATGTGGACAGTAAACACATTTGTGAGATGGTGTTGCAAGCAGAATGCAGCAAAAAAAGAAAAGAAAAAAGCATTTGCCCTGATATCTATTGGGGGGGGGAGGGAAGCTTTTGTGGAGGTTTTAGCAGCATTAACCACACCATCTCATTATATTTTTTCCTTCAATCCATAGTTCTGTCACATACAAATCTAGAACACAAATGTCCATGTGAACCTCAAAAGAGCATTTGAACAAATGTGAATTAAGTTGAGCCTCACAACACCCCTGTGAGGTAGGTAATTACCCATTATACAGATGGGTAAAACTGAGGCACACACAGAAAGGTTAGATAATTTGCCCGAGATCAATCTGCCATTCAGTCACTCATTCACACAACGCTGAAAACAGAAATCACTAGAATCCTGTTAGAGAATTATCAAAGTCTAATACCTGAAAAAGACATTTTCCCATTCTTTTACAAAATCACTCTCTCATCACCCTCCAGCGCTCTTATTTTCTCTTCCCCACACACTCCCACAAAAACATAAACACACATGTATACCTCTCTACATAAATGTAACATATGAGAAGTTTTTATATGGATTCATATTTAATGTGACACAATTGTAGTAGACATTGAAATCTGTATGAATGTTGTCTTGGATTTCTCTCCATCAGAATGTTCCAATCTAGTTTAACACCAGAGTTAAATTGAAAATCTCTCTTTTTCACTGGTAAATAGAAACTTTGAAAAGAATACTTTGCATTCTGGACAGTGGCTGAGTGGACTGTTACTATTAACTGCCCTTTTAAAAGGATTCCACATATTTGTCCTCATTGGGGATCACGATAATCCTGATGAACTTTAAAACAGTGAATATTTAGTTTGCTATTAGTGCATCTCCTGCAAAGTGCAACATGTAGTGATTCTTTGCAAAGGGTGTGGACAAAACATCTATTCAGTGCTCCTTTCACAAACACAGTACTTGCGTTCTGTGACTATAAAATTCTTATTGTAGGTAATATGGTGAACTTTGAAAAGAAGACTATGAAAGAAAACAAAATCATAGTATGAAAGGGAGAATGAGATCTGCAGGTACGTGTGCCACACATTCATACAAAACAGGCCTTGTTTCAAAGCAAATATCAGTTCTCAGCAATATCACAAACAGATGCACAAAAAAGTAAATTATATGCAGAATAATTGGCTGTATTCCTCTCAGAAGGAGAACTTACATAAATCTCATGCAGTTCTTCCCAATCATAGTTTGATTCCCAATTGAAGTATTAATGACAAAATAGGCACCACAGCATACATTTTTTTGCCGACAGAGATGATCTCCACATGGGAGAAGTAACACAGAAGAATTTTTCTTTTCTGGCCAGTGTTCAAAGAGAATAAGTGGACCATAAACTGCTTCCCTTGGGAGTCTTGTTAAAAACATAGCGCCTGGTCTTTTGCTCTTAACTCCTAGGAAAGCAAGTGCATAAAGCAAGGATGTCTCATCTCAGCCCTTCAAATGGAAAGCTTTAAAAAAAAATGTTGATTGGAACAAAGAATGAGACACACTGCTGCTATTCACTGGATGAACTGCAGAACTGCACAAGCTGAGGTCTGGGTGTCCACTGACAATCACACAGCTAACACCCTAGCACATAAATGTTTCTGGAGAGAGTGCTACTAGTATACAAAGATTAGGGAAAGAGGAAAAAAAGGCATGAAACAGAGTACTGCAAAACTACGCATTTCCTGCGCCAAGGTAAATGCAGCATCTACCTGAGAACCTTCTATATGTGAAAAAGTGATTGTTATGCTGCAAAAGAACGCTGACTTTTCTCAAGAGTTTACCTGTCTTAGCAGATAAGGGTGTTTACACACTAGTGCCTGAGGTTGAGGTTCTTAATGTCATAAGAGAACAGATAGTCCTTCAAGCTAATTTTCTTATCATCTTTGTCAACCTAGTATTGAAGCCCTGTTTATAACCTTCTAAACAAAAACTAGCTTGAACCAATTCTCTTCATTCCCACCCACCACAAGATAGGACTGTGGACTTTCAGACTTTTAAGTTTTTTCCCCATTACTGTTTGTGGGGGATGCTTCAAAACCTCATAAACATCAATGCATTTGAAGAGAAAATATATACAAGCCCAGGAATCATGTATTTCACTTTTTTCAAAAGGAGTTATGTACAGATTGAAACACCTTGTACCATGAAATATAATGTGACCTCCCCAGTTGCATATAGAAGGCTGCATTTTCCTGATATATCTATCTATCTGTATCTAATTACTTTGCTGCCAAATACTGGTTGCCAAGAGACAATATTATATACATTCAAAACTCAGTCCAAGGAAATATTCTCACTGGACCAAGTCTGGCCCAGTTCATTATACCTGAATGTACCCTGTATGACAGGGAATATTGTAGCTGAGTAACAATGCTTAGTCCTTTGCTTTCCAATCTGTCCCAATCTTTCTGGTCCTTGCTTTTTCCTCTCTTGGATTTTGAAGCATCAAACCCTAAAGGTCTGTAGGATAATATTAATTTAGCAATGTTAACTAAGCAATAGATTCCATCAGTTTTTCATCATAGAGTTAATAGTTCAAAACTATACTCAGTCTGAAACTGGCCATTTCTAAATGCCCATAATATCCACTGGAAAAACAAGAGAACTCAGTATAAATTCTTAGTCTTACTGGCTTATTCCTAACATCTGCTCCTATATTATTATTTATTATTTTTACAGTTAACATCAAAGAAGTTTTTTAAAAATTATGAAGTGAACTACCCAAAAGATCAAACTGATACCTTGGTAAAATAAAACCGGGAATGTTTATTTTGGGCTCTTTGGCGTATGGGACTACATAGCTTTCTAAATATGTGATGCTTTGTTAGTTATTGGAATAACTTTCGAAACCAGGAAATCATTAGGAAGATTCTAACTGGCCCATCTAAGCTATTATTGTTCAGTTTGGTTGGCAGCATCTTTCCCAAGGTGTCAGGCAGAAAAGGGCCTTTCCCTCCTCTCCTCTCCATTTTCTTTAATTGAACCAAAACTGAATCAAAACCATCTGCCTACATACAACTCATATGCATGACGATGGACCTTTCCCAAGAATGATAATATTCAATAATCTTCTCCACTGGTTGGTTACCTGCTATTGTAATAATATTTGAAACAAATTAAAAACCCAGACAGATTTGTGGAAACTCCAATATCTGTCTCAGGATTAATTCAGTGATGATTCTTTTTCTTTCTGTTTATTCTTTGTCAGTAGGTTCAAAAAGAAGACCAAGTGCAAGATTATATAGGCTGGATTATTTTATGAAACAAAATATAAAAAAGAGAGCAGTACTGTAAATTAAAAACATTTCAATGTAATTTCTCATAGATAGGAGAATGTCCCCCACTTTTTTTGCTATCTAAGCTAAGGAAAATTAATTCATTGGGAAATTGCTATGTGATGAATGGTACAATTATTTGCAATGGAGTTAAGATTTCTTTTACAGATGCCTAGTAACTGGAGAACTTGGCTCTTCTGGCTGTTTGTGTATTGTTAAATAATGTGCCAAATTCTTAGCTGCCAAAAATAGGTGGTTTGCCACTTACCAAAGAAGCCTATAAGCAAGAATAGGCACATTTTCCCTTTAATTGTCAACTTGGCCAAGTGATATGTGGGCTCAATCTATTATTGCATCCTCCCCTTCAATACTCAAATATCAAAAGTCCATTATTCTTGAACAAATCGACTGATCACTATGACAACACATTAGACTGTTGTTCACCCCCTCATCCATCAGATATTTTATATTTGAGAATTCTCCTCCCATTGTGCAAAAATTTGTTTTACTTTTGCTTTGTTTGGTTTCATTGATCATTTATCCATACCAAAGTTAGCTGCAGATAATCAAGTTTTACTGAACTGTCAGTGTCATCACATAAACAATCAAAATATTCATCACTCTTAAACTACTATGAATCTCATAAAATACTTTTTGAATATTTTAGATATAGGATTCTTTATTTGGAGTTGAAAAAAATAGGGTTTCTCCCTAGATTTATACTACATGGGAAGCATATTGCTTTTTTAGTCATATCTTTTCCTCTTCTGCAGTCGAGGTTGAAACCTGGTCATAAGATTTTTGTCAAATGATAGTTTGTTTCCTGCTCATATCAGCCTTACCACCACAAGTAAAGATGCTAGGTTTCTATCTACAGTGATTTCCATAAGAAGACATAGAATGGCCTAATCTGGGAGTCATGGCATTATGAAGGGTTCCCTCCCACTTCTTTTAAACTGTTGTATCCAGTTTCATTCCATTTCTATGTTAGTTTATGTTTTATAATATTTTACTGCATTTTATTCAAAATTTCCTTTCTCTAGTTTTGGCATTGTGACTATTGTATTTGGCCTCTTTTATTGTGCTGGTCATTGACAGGAATTAAAAAAATCAAATGGAAGTCAAATTATTTAATTATGAATGCTTATTCATTTCAGTTTGCATTGGTTATGTCCCATATATGTTGTTTTTCCATACATCGTTCATTTGCTAGGAAGATCTCCCAAAGAGGTTATTCTTATTATTTCAACTTAAAAAAAGAAATTTATAAACAATTGCAGTAAATGTAAAGTTACTTTTATTATAATTAATTTTTAGGAAAACTGTTTTGACCATTTCTGGCCATGGGGAAGGTTAATGGAGTGAAATATTGGGATTTAAAAACCAATATTATTAAAATTAAAATTACATTTTCAAATGATTCTCAATAAGTTTGAGATTTCTTTGACTAATTCCTAGTTTGGACCATGTTTTTCTAAAAATCACTGGCTGTTTTTGCTGAAAGTAATAGTTACTTTCCCTTTTATCTCTTTTAAAAAAATGTAGGTATACCTTTATATAATGTTCATGTATCTCAACAGACATTATAGGATGATTAATTTTTAAAGAAGATTTCCAAAATATAATGCTGATATATAAAAATACCAGAGTGAGGCTCCTAATCTCAGTGAAGTCTGGTTAATTGGAATAACTGGTTAAAGAAATCTAAAATGAAAGAAACTTGAAGAAACATTGTGCAGAAACTAGAAAAAATGTTAATTTTACTTAGGACATATTTCACAGTTTTGAAGCTTTTTCTAAAGCAAAGCTTGAGTAATATAAGAAAATTCAAGTATTCTTAAATAATAAGCAAATATAAATATAGATTGAGGGCATTTTTACTAAAATTTGCTCAATAAAATTTGATAGCACAAACACTATATGTGCCAAGCTTTTTATATGGAACAGTAGTCCAGCTGAAGAATAAATATGACATTTAGCCAAATCTTGCATAGAGTGGTCAAACTGTATTGCACCTCAGAACCAAAATACAATCTAAGTAGTTTTGTTGTAAATACATTTTTGCAATACAGCTTTTGAGAGGATATTTTTCCTCTGAAGGGATGTACTTAAACTGACATCATCTGAAAAGTGGAAAAGAAAAAAATTTTTTTTAGAGAGTTAGAAAATTAAATATGGACAGTGGCATAAGCCAGAAGCCACTCTATTTAATTTCTTGTAGTCCTTTGTCATGTACAAAAAGGCATGCCAGTAAAATAAAATGATATATTACAGTATTTATATTATTGTCTTAAAAAGTTCAGTCACACTTTTCAGCTCTTGTTGTTGTGCTGTTTACAATGTTGCCTGTACAAATGCATGTAATCTTATCATACATATTTTATGAATAGCTGGGATAAAACCTAAAAAGAAAGAAATGTTTTGCTCCTTGTGGTATCTGGTACAGCAGAATTATTCCACCGATGTCATGGTAGCTAGATTATGCATTTTTAAAAAGCTCAACTTGGCACAGATATCTATCAAATGGCTTACTTTCTTATTAACCTTGTAATAGGTATCTAAGTTGCAAAATTCTAAATGTCAGGCAACTGCCACTAAACTAAAAGGCATTGCTAACTTTCTTTTGATTTTGGAATATTTTAAATCATTTTTTAAAAAATAGTTTTTGCCCTTTTATAGATAAAATGGTTTTGGTCCACATTCAAACAGCGTCTTTCACCGTGTTGCAGAAATTCAACATATTTCTTTACAGCCTTCTGCAAACTTTTTTTTCAGGCTGTATGATTGAACAATCTTGATTATAGTGCAATGCTGACATTTGACTCAAGAACAATTCCATAAATCTGTGCCCTTAGAAGATGAATTATTATGAGGACCGATTTCTTAAAAGGGGACATAATGGACATTAAAAAAAAAAGAATGAAGCATGCCAAAGTAGTTCTTAGAAACATAAATGTTAGTTCCCCTCCCTTTAGAATTTTCATCATTTTAGAGTTAAGACTAGTTGAGAGGTAGCTCTTCATCCCTCCCTGAATATGCAGGACCATTAAAATTACCACCATACAACAATATGGGATGAAATGTGGAACTGGTGAAGGCACATGTCAAGTATGACACTTTTCCTCTCAGTGCTGTATCCATGTCACACTGCTACTTTGCTCACCAAAAGTAGGATGTTGTATTCATAGATTTTTTAAACAATTTTAATAATTATTTAAAATATTTTGGTTTGCTTTCCTTAGGGGAAAAATGCAGATCAAAGAATCAGATAAAACCATATAGCTGCAGAAAACTGTTAATGAAGAAGAAATCCACTTGTGCCGAGTACATTTCTCACATCACAGCACTCAAAAGAGCAAAACATCTTGCCAGTAAATATGGCACACATAACACTGTAAAGTCCTCTGCCATAAGCCTGCCTGCAATAAGATTGCTTTATATAACTGCTAAAATGTGTCTTTGAGAGATAATGTGTTGTTTTCTACAGTGCTTATTTCTAACTGGAAAAAAAGTGCATGTGGCAGAATGGATACTGAACTGTAAATATTGCAGGATACAGAACTACTTGGTGAGTTTTCTTGAAGCCCTAATGTTCCAGATATTGAGATTGTATTACAACCACTTCCTGAATTGGAAGGGTGTTAGAGCAGCATCTTGGTGTGGATTTGGGGAGTTACTTTTAAAAAGTGCAAAAGAAGTTGACTGCATGTAGCTTATTAAAAATACTCCTTGATTGATAAAAACTCCTTGATTGGTTTCACTCTTCTCCTCTTGTGGGAGGGTACATGGAAAGATTAACACTTGGAAACTAGGTGAAGAGCATAATCATAGCTAAGAGTAACTCTCCAAATACAATGTGCCGCAGTCAGTGGAGTGCCTCAAACATATGGCTTAACACACGGCCTGGACAGCATATTGAGTGTCTTGTGGTTTTATGATTCCTCATGCATGATTCCTGATCACAGCATGCCATCATGCAAATCATTTCTATGCATTGAAACGAGCACAATTTTATTTAATTTATTTTTGGAATCAGCCTGAGCGAGTTTGGCAAACTGAAAATACCTGATTACCCCCATCTTTCACAAACCATGGTGAAGCCCATAGAATAAAAAGTATGCATATAGTAAGTATTAAAGAAACAATGATGATTAAATGATATGGGCTAAATACGTGTCATTTCATTTCAGCTTTTTGTTGATGCTCTACTTGGTTTTTTTCCCCCTTCTTTTCTGTTTTTGTTTTTTGCTGCTTAAACTAAATGTCAAGTATGAAAATCTAGTTTTGCATGAGCTAAACAAAGTGATAAGTGATATTTTTTCCAGATTTCCTTTCAATAAAATGAAAAAAAAATCAAATCAAATCAATTTTTGCTGCTTTGGAAAAAAAATATGAATCCTCAAGCAGCAGTTTTTCCTTGTTTGTGTTTGTTTTATTTTGCTTTTTTGTCCTAAGTTGCATTGACTGATGTGAAACATGCAGTATCCACCTGCCCAGACTGTATAAAATCCTTTTTCTCCTTTGCATTGTTTCCTGTTTTTTTAAATATATTGGTCTAGATGGTTCCATTAAACAGGTGGTAGATCACTGCTTTGAGATGCAACATGGTCACACAGTAAGCAGACTATGTTTGGTATAAGATCTTTAAAGTTTCTCCACAGCTGTTCACTATTGATATATATTTTATCAGGAAGTTTGTAAACAATCTTTTCTGCTCATGAGTTTTCTACAGTTAATATTATTATTATTATAGATCATCTCAGCATTTGGATTCCCTGACATCTTTTTGCCTTTTTGCTCTTTCACGTCTCCCTTCTTCGGCCCGCTGTTTCTCTTTTTCAGGCTTAGTTACGCTGTCGTAAGATGGGAGGGAAGCCGTGGATGGAGTACCTTCTTTTTTCTCCCTATTTGTCCCTCCATTTTCTATTCTGTTGGAGACATTTTTTCGGCAGACAAATCCCCTCCTTGCTAAACGGACCCTGTAAGCCCTCTGGATCACCACTGCAGAGACCTCCTCCTGTTTGCGCCGTAACGTGGTTGTGATGGGCTCATAAGACACTTTGGAAGGATTGGAAGCCACAAATCTCTCTTCCATCTGTTGCCTCAAGATGTCTAGTTCACCACTGTCACCCAATACACGTTTGGTAAAGGCAAAGAGGATGTCCAGACAATGGATTCTGTCCCCACTGACCATTGGCAAATCCATGGCAATGAGTTCAATGGTGTTGGGCTTAGGAACACGAAGAGGGTGCTCCAAAGCATCTGCAAAGTCTGCCAACTTGCAGTATTCAATGAACTGGGTAGCGTCGGGGTCAAACTTCTCCCAGATCTCATAGAAGGTTTCAAAGTCATCTTCACTCAATGGATCAGCACTTTCCTCTGTAGCCACACTGAAGTTCTCTAGAATGATGGCAATGTACATGTTTACTACAATCAGAAAGGAGATGATGATATAACTAACAAAGAAAAAGATCCCTACCGAAGGATTCCCACAGTCCCCTTTGAAGCCACTCCCAGGATGTTCCTTTTCCAAATCACAGTCTGGAGGACGGTTGAGGATGGGTAAGAGCAACCCATCCCATCCAGCTGAGGTAGTGATCTGGAATAAGCATATCATGCTGTTGCCAAAAGTCTCAAAGTTGAACATGTCATCAATACCAGCCTCATGCTTGACGTAAGCGAAGTTTGACATTCCAAAGATGGAAAAGATGAACATCACTAAAAAGAGCAGGAGGCCAATGTTGAACAAGGCAGGCAAAGACATCATTAAGGCAAAAAGCAAGGTGCGGATCCCTTTCGCTCCTTTGATCAGGCGCAGGATTCGACCAATACGGGCCAGGCGGATGACTCTGAAGAGAGTTGGTGACACAAAATATTTCTCTATGATTTCTGCCAAAAACATACCTTTAAAAATATTGTGGAGAGAAAAGAGAGTTACAATTGTGTCAAGTCATCTCACATTCTTTCTTCAGAAGCATGGAAATAATGGTCAATTTTAAGAGACAATACATGAGACTAAGAAAATCACAGCTTGTTTTAAAAGCGACCATCTCTTGATCAATAGCAATAGCAATAGGACTTAAGACCTATATACAGTGCTTTTACAGTCCTCTTTAAGCAGTTTACAGAGTCAGCATATTGGCTCCAACAGTCTGGATCTTCATTTTACCGACCTCAGAAGGATGCAAGGCTGAGTCAACTCTGAACTGGTGGGACTTGAACTGCCAAACTGCTGGAAATCAATAGGTCCTTTTAGTAATTACTACAGATAGTCCTAAACCAATGACCAGTTGCTTGGTAAGCGTTCGAAGTTACGACCTGCCTGAAAAATGGGATCCAGATCTAAAGTTCTGACAATCAAAAGTCAGGGCTCCCTGACTGCACTTCAGGTGCTCGGCAACACACCTGCACTTACAGCTGGCATGTGATCACATTTTAGGAAAGTTTTGCCAAAAACTGGTGTTTACTTCCAGTTTTCTGAAAAAGCATGTTTATATCAAACAGTGGGTTCGCACTTATGACCATGGTGTTTCACGAAGTGAACATTGCAAAAAATGTAAAATCATGTCAGTCGCATATTACTGGCCAATTTTATGATGGTTATGACTTGCAACTGTAATGAGCAGGGTCTGTTAGAGTTATAACTTGAGAACTACCTGTAAAGCTCAATGCTAAATATTCAAAACAAATAAAATTCAAACAGCATAGTAAAATTTGACATCAACACTCATATACTGTACAGTTGTTTATGATTACCTATATAAATATATAAATACCTATAGTATATAAATAGTATTATATGCTATAGTTGTTTATGATTACCACAAGCAACTAGAAATCCTTCAAAATGCCTCATGGTCAGTTAAAATGTTAAGCAGCACCAAAGGAAAGAGCAAGAAAGGAGCCTGCACCACTTATTTTGTTACACACAGAAAGCAGACACAAAGAACTGCCAAGGAATATCTCAAAATATCAAGCTAGTTCATATAAACAGTTGTCCTTTGAACTGTGCCAAGCTCAGTCTTGGCTTTAAAAATCAGTATCAGTACCTTGAATTGAGCCTAGTGATGAGATGAGAATCTATGAAATTTAATATATTCCAGGAATTTCTCCATCAATTAATTAATTAATTTTAATAGCTTAATATAAGTATTTAAATGCTTAAATACTTTAAATACTTAAATACTTTAAATACTTAATATAAGTAGCAATTTTAAGAAGCAATCTCAAATTACATTGTAAAGTAATATAATCCAGAACAGATTAGTGGCCATAAAGATAAAGAATAAAGGTCTCCCCTGCCCGGTTGTGTCCGACTCTAGAAGGTGGTGCTCATCTCTGTTTCTTAGCTGAGGGAGGCAGTGTTGTCCTAAAACGTTTCTGTGGTTATGTGGCCAGCATGACTATGCACCGAGGTGCATGGAATGCCATTACTTTCCCATTGAAGTGGTAGCTATTTATCTGCTTGCATTTTGCATGGTTCCTGCTAGGTGGCCAAGAGCTGGGGCAAGTAACAAGAGTTCACCCTGTCACTCTGCTTGAACTTTCTGACTGACAAGCTCAGCATCTTTAACTACTGAACTATTGCACCCCCTTAGTGGCTATAAAAGAACTGATTAATGATAATTTTATTTTATAATTTTAGCTCCTAATGAGTCTCAGTTTCACTATTAACAAGTTTGCATTTTTATTTGGATGTTTGCAACTGAACGTTAGAATTATCCATTTCTCCAGGCACTTTGATTACTGTGATAGATACATGAAAATATTTCTATGTACTTACCCACAATGGAGAGTATCACAACCACAAAATCAAAAATATTCCATCCAATAGTGAAATAATAGTGACGTAAGGCAAACATTTTCAGCACACACTCGCAAGTGAAAAAGATAACAAAGACAAAATTGATCCAGTAGAGGATATCCTCCATCTGTTTGCTTTGTGTGTCAGTTTCAACCATCATAGTCACCATGTTGAGACAGATGAGTAGCATTATTAATATATCAAAGGCTTGCTGGGTGACAAAGTCGAAGACAGCGCCTTGGATTCTGTTCTATTGTACAAAGAAAACATGTGTATCAACATTGCGAAATACTCAGTGAACCTTTGGTACTATCCGATTAAAAAAGATTTTAATAAGATGGCAATAGAGATTTTGAAGGGATGCTTAAAGGCAGATTGAAAAATGTTCAGTCAGCATGATATTTGTAAGTACATATAAGAGTATATACAGTAGTATGATTAACTTCACATTCAGCTTCATTTTCTCCTTTAAATTGTCATGGTGTTCCCTTTGTTCAATCTTATTTGCTGCAGAGCAAATACCAGGTATGTTAATCTAAGGAAATGTTAAGGAAATCCATTTGTTTTTTTCAGCAGCCAAAGTAAATAAACTAGCAGTAAATAGAAAAATAGCTCCTTTATTCTGCTTCAGGATAATATATATCCCAGAAGAGGCTATTAGAATTATCTGACCCATTTCCACACTGCTTTTTGTGAAAAAAAAAACTCATAGAAATTTGCAGTTAGAAAAGTAGGTTTAAACAATTGATGAAAATATATTATCCAGCTTTTAAATCAATGTTCAGCACTCAGCACTCAGACCTTCTATGTTGCATGAGCTGCGCTGGCTTCCATTTTCCTTCTGGTTGCAATTAAAGATGCTGGCCATTACCTTTGAAGCCCTATATGAAACTAGGTCAAGCTATCTGCATAACTGCCTTTCCTCAAGAACATCTACCCATCTTACCAAGTTGGATAGAATGGGCACATTCCTAGTCCCATCCTTTAAACATTACCATCTTATGGTTTTTTCCTAAAGTTTGCCAGGCTCCTAGCCTCCCATAAACTATTGAAGACTTGGCTTTCCCCCCAATTGTTGGGATAAGATGAGGTGACTGCACCTATCAAGGTTTCATACCTGAATATAGCATACAGGAAAGTCAAAATTACTTGGTGTTAAGATCATAGATGGCTGAATGGGTGGAGGTCAGACCCTGATTTAGGGAGAAGGATTCTGCAATAGCACTTTGCCATCTTATCTGGCGTTAATTTTTTTCTTGGGCATACATTTTACAAAAATTCTAGTCCCAGAAGTGGGATGATGAAAAGATTTGTGGGTTTCTCAAGGCTGTTTAATGTGGAAATTTGAATCAGAAATCTCCCAACTGATATTTTCACCCATTACCAATTATAATAGTTTTCCTCTTCATTCCTGAATAATCTCAATGTATCTGGGGATGGGGAAGGATGAAAGGTTCCACTTGAGTATATAAGGAATGGCATGGTAGAAAAAGAATGGAAAAACTTACCAGAGGCCTGGGAATTGGCTTTTGAGGTTTTTTGGAGCCTAATTTTTTCATGGCATTGTAGTATTTCTTCTGTTCTTCTGTCATAAAGATATCCTGACCTCCAAAGTAAAGGGGAAGAGGGGAAGAAAAGGAAGTTGGTTACAATCCATTCAACCTTGTTTGAAGATTATGGCACATATTCAGTTAGTAGGCTTTTCTTATTACTTTGTGTGGCAAAGAAGTTACTTCCATCTCGAGAAGTAATTGTCTCACAGAGTTAAGTTCCATTTAGCTCTGTTGTGGGAACATCTAATTCAGTGTAGTGCCCACCAGATCTCAGATTATAATTCTCATCAGCTGCAGGCCTAATGGCTATGACGCCTGGGAATGTGTAATTCGGTGCATCAGTTTGCGGAAGCCTGATGTAGAGCAAAGGTTCAATTTAGCATTATAAATTGTAACACTGTCATTGTTTGAAATGGAAAGGCAGAAGAATCTTGTCCAGCAGGAAATTATTTATGTGAAATGTATCTGTTGTGCATTTACTAGTTAACTTTCTTTTGGGCATAATTGAAGAAGTCAAAATGAAAACAATTATACAAAAGGATACTAAGCTTTTCCTTTGTATTTGATTTACACAGGTAGCCCCCGATGTACAACTACGGTTGAGCCTAAAATTTCCATTGATAAGCAAGGCAGTTTGCAACCTTTTTGTCATGGTTCTTAAGCAAATCACTGCAGTTAAGTGAATCATGTAGTGGATAAGTGAATATGGCTTTCCTTAGTCACAAATCACCTTTTTCTAGAGCAAACAGTCACTAAATAAATGTTTGTAAGCTGAGGACTACCTGTAATGCCTCTTTCACTCATGAAAGTCATTCAACGATCACTACAGTTGCAATAGCTGACTTGCATGTGATAATCTGCTTTTAATGATTTATATTTTGAGTTAGCAGCAGCAAGATTTGGGAGAGTTTCTCATGACTAGCACATATGTGTGAAGGAAACTTTTACCATTACCTTTACTCCTCTATCATTATTAATTGATAATTAAATAGTCATTCTAGTGCTTATCTTTCTTCTCTTCCTTCCCCTTGTGTGCTAGACAATATGAAAAGTTGACCTATCTTTTTCTTTTGCTGATTGAAGTTGTCAATAATAACACCAATGAAGAGATTCAAGGTGAAGAAGGATCCAAAGATTATGAAGATGACAAAGTAGATATACATGTAAATGTTGTCCTCATACTTGGGCTGCTCTTCTTGCTATAAGCAGAGACAAAATAATTATATATT
Organism: Laticauda laticaudata; assembly: GCA_004320025.1. Classification (NCBI taxonomy): domain Eukaryota; kingdom Metazoa; phylum Chordata; class Lepidosauria; order Squamata; family Elapidae; genus Laticauda; species Laticauda laticaudata. The sequence continues at coordinate 40,162 of BHFT01003943.1, read as the reverse complement.
AGGGGGAAGGGGGGAGGGAGAGGGAAATCCCAATCTATATGTATTTAATCTATTAAAGTAAAAAATCACAGTGTATTCTGTTTTAAAGCATGCAACATTGTGCAGGAAAATAATGAGATAATGGTCAAAGAGCATAGGGCAAAGGTAAAACAAAAAGGAAATCTAACTAAATCTTATTTATACTAACACTATCCACTAGTACTGCAAATCTTTCTACTATTGCAAACCACCCTTTTGATCCACACACCACTTTATACACCAATTTTTTGGTTCTTTAAACATTACTTTTGAAAACCTCATTAACTCTACCCACCTACAATTTACTCATTCCCCTTCTCTTCACTTTTAATACCTTTTCTTCCATTTGATCTGTATTCATTCTTTCTATATAATCCATGTACCTCTCACATAATTATTTTGTACTGTTCACTTTTGTACTACATTTAGATTCATTTGACATTTAATCTTGACTATATCTTGTGTTATGTCAATATGTATTCTCATTGCATTCAAATTATTTTTACATTTTTCCTATTTTATCTCAAACTCACATGCATCTAGTAAATAGGATAGTTTAAATATTTTGCTTCTGGTTAAATTCACACATTTAATAAAGAATTAAATGATTAAATGACGTCCTCTTCTGGGAAATCATTATAAGTTATGCATTATGCAAAACCTAATGATTAGAAAAGTTGCCCTTTGATTCAAAGGCTCCTAGGGATCCATTAGGCACATAAATCCTCTTTAATTTCACTCTGATGAAATTAATTCTGGAGCCATTGCTGAATATTCTGTGCACAAAAGAGATCAGGTCCCATACACAGAAGGTGCAACTAGCATCTGACAATTGGACCAATTTTTTTTTACTTTCCCTTGAAATTATTAGCATTTTTTCTTATATAAAATAATAAAGACACTCTTGCTTCCCAGCAAGTAAGTAGCAACCAACTTGCCTTGTTTGGGCTCAGAAGCTGAATCAAATTTGGTTAGCACATGGATGAAAAATTATCAAGGAAATCAGAGCTATGGATTTGACCAAAAAGCTGAAAACATCCCAGGGCAATAGGCAAATCACTTTTGTATTGTTGCCAAGCAAATTAAACTGTCTTGTCTGTGCAAAGATCAAAGACTGATCACAATTGGAATGGGTCTATTTTTTGTTATAAAAGTAGTGCTAGGTTCATAACTATATTACCTTTCTAGAATCTACTGCTGCATACATTATATCCATCCAGCCTTTGAAGGTAGCCTGTGGAAAAAGCACACTTCTTTTAAAGAGGACAAAAAAAATGAAGCAGGGTAACAGTAGCACAGAGCAACATGAATTGCCGATGTTTATTTTTTCGCTTACTAACAAGATCAGAAATGCTGCATTCACTTTTAATTAGGCCTAGGAATACTCATTTGTTAATCTAATCCAACCTAATCTGATTTTTTAAAAAAATCTCATTTTTATCTTGTTCAAAATACTCAAGAGGTGTTTATCTAACTTTCCACTTTGTGATTTAATGTCAGATGCCTAAGTTTCATTCCCCCACCCCAACTTTTCTCCTTCTTGTCATGTCTTTTAGATTATAATTCCAGGATATGAAATATTAGTTTCCAACCCTTGTAAACTGCTTGAAAGCCTTTTAAAGCAAAGTTCAAACAGTTTGCATATGTAATAGAATACATAATATTATATATACACTGCTATCATGCCAACATCTGCAAATATTGGTCCTTATGCAGTCAAAATGATACAATCCCTCCATAACAGGAGGTATCAATTGGTTTGAGAAAACCTGAAGTTTTGCAGAAGTAAAGAAACCAATAAATAATCTCTCCCTCAGCCACTTTGAAAACATTTATTTTGATTCTGGAAATAGTTTAAAACCTTTACATTGGGTTTACTGATTTGGTCAAAGGGAGGGTTGTGCTGATTCACATGTTCTTAACTGCTTCCACTTTTGTGGAATTTTTCACCCATCCTAAACACACAAGGGGCATGCTATAACTGCATTTATTTTGATAAATTGTACATCCATTTGTTCTCTGGCTTGTATATGGAATGTGCAGAAGGATAGGCTGTAAATTATTAACAAAACATTTGCATGTTGTTATTATGATGTGAATCAAATTGCAAGATAATTTAATCCTAATATTCCTGTTTAGTTAAACAATTTCACAAAATAATACATTATAACATCAAATGTAATAAAATATAATTTTATTTATTGTTTTTCATTTGTTTTTACATATAATGAACTTGGCTGCCCAGAGTCATTTGTTGAGATAGGCAGCTTCAGAAATCAAATAAATAAAACAACATTAAAAATAATATCACTTTTGTAATTAAAATAATGAAAAGTATCTTCGTCCAGTTTTTTAAACTTTCTGATTAATGGATTTTTTTTAGGATACAATCAGCCTTTATTATAACATTACATATCTTGAAATCTTCACATACTTTTGCAGCAACACCTGGACCTATAAAATGATAGACATACCATACCCTTTTGAATCACAAAATAAATAAATATAAAAATAAATCTTCAGTGAAGTTGCTCTATGATTCATTTGCAAGTGATTTATCCACCTACCCTACCTCTGCTTTTCGTGAATATACAAAGACTAATTCTAGACTGTTACCCAAGTTGTGAGTGACTCAGAGGCAGTGCAGAAGATTGCTCTGGGAAGAACAGATGGACTGCATGCTGGCAGAAGTGGCTCTATGTACCACTTCCAGCACGTGTGCCATGGGTTTGCCATAACAGGTTTAGAACACATTCAAACAAGAAACACCTCGACCCCTCACATTTTCTAACAGCAACATGGAATTAATTCTTCAGGAAGCTATATACCACTCCTCCCTCAAAGCTAAAATTACTAGTTTCTTAGCTCAGACCTCTCCTTATAGGAACAGATCCTTGCTATTTCCACCTTCAGTGCTTAAATAATAAACTGCTCTTAAATCCTCACTAATAAAAGGGAAGCAAGTGAAAATAACTAGATTCTTTCCCATGTTAATTGTTTCAAAAATGGAAATGAGTTCTTGATTAGCTCCTTATAATTGCTGCAAAGTACAATAAAAAAACAAAATGTTTGGCTGAATATGGGAAAATATATTTACAAAAGGAAAACATTTTAAGATTTCAACATTTTGGCAATTATAAAATAGTCATCAAGCAACAAAAATAGAACTTACAATTTGTAGAAGGGCCAGGTACCCCGCACCGACATTGTCAAAATTAATCTTCACATTCTTCCATCGAATCTCTGTTCCATTGGGGTCCATCAGCTTCTCACACTCTGTCTTGTTGTTCACTTCTTCTATTTCAAATCGATACTCAGCCGTCTGATTAAAGCAGTAATGATACTTCCCAGCAAAAAGATTAACCCCCATAATGCTGAAAATCAGCCAGAAAATAAGGCAGACCAACAGCACATTCATAATGGATGGTATAGCACCCACCAAGGCATTCACAACTACCTGTATTGGAAGGGAAAGGAAGGAAGAGAGTGTTTCAGTACAGAAAATATGATGACTTAGATTTTACAAGCAAAACATCCATTTGTCTAGTTTTAGTAAGGGGAACAGAAATAAGGCTAGTCCTATAATACTCATCTTAATTCAAAAAGAAGCATGTGTCTCTAAGCATTTTGTTTTTCAAAAAAGTTTAATTAAATAATTTATCCAGACAAATATTAGCAATTTGTTTTTTTTCCTTTCCCATTCAATAGGTGTTTGATTAAAAAAAAAGAAAAATTAAGATTGTGAAAAGGAGCCTTGATAATGTTAGGAGTCCAGGTGAGTCTAATATCTAAAGTCAGAATCATATGTTTTGAATCAGACACATGTAAATTAACTTAGCCAACAATCTTTCCCCATTTTAAAACTAGATTCATAAATTTGTGGGCCCTGTTACTCCTACTCCCATGAAGAATAAATGAGGAACTTTAGCCACATGTTTCAAATGGGAGTAGGAAAGGGTGCCAAACTTGTTCTAAGACTTAATGATAGCTTAGTATAAAATTAATCAGGACTATATGTTCTTTAGTAAGCAAGGCCAGAAATGTCCCAAGAGCTGAGCATGCATATTTGCAAGCTCAAAAAAAAAAAAAAAAAAAAAAGCCATATTCCCTTCTCTGCTTCACAGCAAATGAAACTCATATTTTACAGTTTGTTTCCTTCCTTCCTTTCTTCTATAATATTTGGACTTAGGAAATATATTCCAGCTTATAACTTTTTCTATCTTTTTTCAAAATTGATAACTTCAACCTTATGTGATTATAGACTTAGACTTTGTTTTAATGTTTTCTTACCTTAATATTTAAACAGAAATGAAGACATGTGTCATCTATAGTTGTTGCTTTAACATATATAGGACAATCAATAAACATCTCTTTTGATTCAGAATGAGAAAATTAAAGTTATCATTCTGAACTTATTTACTTTACAGGGCAGGAAGCTATTAATATACACACTGCAGCATTCATTCTTAAAAAGAAAGGGCTATATAGTAGGGCTGTGCACATCCTCCCAAACAGATACTCTGAAACACACAGAAACAAGTATGATGCACTTATTTTGAAGATGTTAATCATCAAGCAATTTTTTTAAAATACACACAATATTTTGAAAGCTATCCCTCACATTCTCCAATTGAGTGAGAATGCATTTCTATTATTTTGCCAACAATGATCACTCTTTAGAATGATTTGCAGAGATTTAGTATTTGGCATCCTTTGTTGCCTTCAGTGTTAATTTCTACATGACACCAATTTTTAGGCAATGATATTTCTTTTAAAAGAAATGCCACATTAGACATTTTTTACAACAAACTCCTGAAAAAAAATGGGAGAACTAGGCACATCTCCCTCCCTACCACTAGGCAATGAATCTCTCCCATAATAATTAAATGAATGCCCTAATCTGGATGTTAGAGAAAAATGTTGTTTCTCTGTTGAATATGGAAGTTTCTTCATGGAGCCTTTCCTATTAACTGGACATCAGGAAAGGGTTTCTAGTGCAAGGTCAAAATGCATGTCAGCAGTAGAAATTAGCTCTCATGGCATTGTAATCTCCCTATCTTCTTCTGTCAGCTCTATCCCCTGGGCTGGAGACAAATATCACATGAACTTTCCTCCAGTCAAAAACCCTTATCTATTTTCTGCTGATAAACGTTAAGTTTCACAAGGTTGACATAGCATTATCTGTGTTTAGATGCATAATACTCTGTAAACATTAGGCATTGCATGAAGCAGAAAATGTTTTGCAATCAACAGCCCACTGACTTCTGAATAGAGGCCTATCAAAAATAAAAGAAACTATTAAACTCAGTGTTATCAGCCCATATTTCAGGCACCAATTGGAAACTCAAAAAGTCATTCTTTATTTCTGAAATGGAATAATGAGGGAAATAAAAAAAACAGTAAATGTATTGGTCATATTATTGTGACTTGACACAAGGTTGCATTTTGATTTACTCCCTATTTGTCTTGTATAACAGGATGAAATATATCTTACTTTTCTACTCATTCACTTACAATGTAATCATTATGCCCATAGTTTAAACAAATTATCAAAACTATTGCAAACTATTATGAGAAAGGGAACATGGCTTTTGTGTGACAATTTTATATTAGAAATATAGTAAAGTAGGGCATGCATATTTCATAACAATATTTTAATTCCCTTGCCCCCCCAAATATAAAGAGTTGAAGATATTTTTAAAAATACTAAGTTGTTAGGCCATAGAGGAAAGCACAGAACTATATTTAATGCTGTTTAGAAAACAATATTTTCTTTTGTTTTTTTCATTCTCATGAAGTCAGTTTATACTAATGGCAAAAAGAAGGCAAGGCCCGAATCATATATGGATTTAAATAATTTCTAACTAGCTTTAAAATTCCTATCAGAAAAGAGCCATTCTCTGTTAGAAAGATGCTGGGGAACAATTTTTCAAGCCAAGTTAGCTAAAATATGTGATAATTTATGTGACAATACTTTCATTAGAAACACTAGTTTCTCTTGAAAGTAATTACAGTAAAAGCAACTGTTGAGATTTTTTTCTAAAGAAGTAACATTTGTTCAAGTCAGACCAAATGTCAATCCACATTCATATCTGAAGTACATTCCATTGAATTTGGTCAAGGTCTAACACTATACTGCCATCCTGAACACATTTACGACTGTAGAGTAAGCCCACAAAAACCAGTGGGGCTGATTTCAATTAAAAAAAAATGAACAAGACTGTCCTGTAATTTAGTTCTGCTTGATGCCTAGACTAACAAACCCAGACCTGAAATGATAACTGAACATGATCATTTTGAAATCCTATTAAAAAGAATGGTTGCTCTATACCCACCATTTTCTTAGGATTGGCCACGATTTATTATAGAATTATATATCCAGGTCTCAAAATGTTGCATATTGTTTCTCTTTGTCAATAACTCCCCCAGTTCCTGAAAATTTATCTTTAGTACATTGAGAAAGTTAAATAAGGATTTTTTTTACAGTTATATAACAGGAAGATTTTAATATAAGAAATAACATCTAATTTCCATGTAAAACCAAACTGATGGAACTTTAGCAATGTAATTTAGAAAACATAATTATGTAATGCACCCACTTCAACGTCCTTTTGGAGCAGGTGTAATATGCAATTTCAGGATAACATTGAATTTTAATTGAAACTTTCAGGTAAACAAAATCTCTGTACAGGTTGAGCTAATAATCCCTGACTTTTTTTTCTTTAGTGTTTTGAACACAGATATTTTCAGATTTTTGAATGTAGGTTAAATCTCTTCTCTACAACCTCTCCTGTTTTTCATTCTATCAATATTGTTCCAATTAAGAGGTTGTATTAGAATGCACCACACATACCACCCAATGCTATGCATTCAGAAGGGGCTCGTTCCTTTTTCAAATATAGGTTCACAGCTTTCAAAATTGTATCTTTTATATGCCGTGCATTACAAAAAATTAAATTGGCAATCTGCTTTAAAACATGGATAAGTTCAATATGTATAAAATGGTATATTGCAATAATTTCTAGAAAGTTCAGGTTCTATGCATTACTTGTGATTTGTCACATCACAGTGACAAGCGGAGAGTGGAGTGGGGGGCATAAAGCATGTCAACAGGAAACGGAAAAGAGGAAGAAAAGCTGAGCTATCAGTCAAGGCTGCCAGTCACGAATGGACTGAACTGAGAACAACGAGGTGCAAATGAGAGGAATTAAACCAGAAATCTTTTACTTGGGGGGGGGGAGCACTGGATTCCCCCTCCCCATATCCAGCCCTTTTCTGCAATCCTGAATATACCCCCAAACAAGGCAGGAGCAACTTGTAAACCAACCATTGTGTTTTGATCTCTTTTTTTGATCCATCATAACTTTGGGAGAGGGGAGAAGAAAAACTTGAGGTGGTTCAAATTCTGATTCTTTGCACCTGGTGATTCTTCCTGTTCCAGATTTACAGCCAGAAATGCCCCCTTGAATGTTACAGGTATTAAAAGCCAGGCCAAAAAAGAGCAGCCAAGTGCCAACAATGAGGCAGCTTAATATATCTCCCTTTTTTAAAATTAGTTTGTTATTGTTATTATTATGGCAATCATCAAATAAAAAAGGGAGAACTATGCAGCAGGGTGATGGTGAATCATAAACAGAGGGAAGTGATCACATCAGCAGCTGCATCATGATTCTGTTTGTTATGTCTTTCTACCAGTTTGATCAGTTCTAGCATGCTTTAAAAAAAAAAAAACCCATAATCCACAGGCATGCAGAAGGATCAGCTTGCTAATGGCATCTTACCCTCATCCCCTCAAATCGGGACAACGCTCTTAAAGGCCTCAAGGCTCTGAGTGTCCTAAGGGATTTAATGGCACCTAGTTCCGAGTAGCCCAGGGCATTAGCTATAAGGCTGACTAAAGAGACCTACACAGAAAACAGGAAAAGAAAGGAAAAAGAAAAAAGAAAAAAGAAGAGGTTCCAGACTGTTAGCATAAATCCCCTAGCACTGGCAGTATATTCATCCCCCAAATTGGACTGCAGGCCCGAGCCATCCCCCATTTACAGTGACGCCGAAGAAGGCAATGGCCATCAGCTGCCTACAGCACTTCATTGAAAGGACCTAGAAGGAAATAATACAGTTGAGAGAGGCATAAATATAAAACAAAAGGGGAAAAATAAGTGAGAGAGAGAAAGAGAGGCGCGCGCACACACACACACACAGAGAAACGGAAATTGGGTCTGTTGGAGATTAGGAGCCCAAACGGATGACAAGAACCTTACCCTCGCCCTCTTAACAGTCTGCAGGATCCCAGCAGCTCCCATTAAATTAAGCCAGACAAATTTTTAAAGGACCTATGAAAAAGAATACAAATAAATACACACACTGCACAAACCTCTTTAATTCTCTCATTCGGGTGGGGATGGGAAGTGGGGATGACCCACCAACATCGCATCACAAAATTAAGAAAAAAACAAATATCTAGTTTTCTTTGTTTCTCCTCTGAAAAAAAGCAGTTTGTCTCTTAAGAGTTTACCACCTTTGTGTCAGAGTAAAGCCTTTTTGAAGGTTTCATTATCAGTTTTCTGCTTCCTGGTGTAGGGAATAGGCGGCATGGAATAGCTGTTGCTATCCAAAGAGTCTGAAGGCCATCTAGTGGAGAAGGCTGTAGTTTTCTCTTATTCTAAATTATAACAAGACTGCATTGTATTACTGGTGAGGACTAAGATTCTTTGCTCACATCAGAAGTTTAATAAGATACAGTGAATTCTTCATCTCAGGCTTCCAGATTCTGGTACCATCTATATGTGCTCAGGTACAAGCCTATTATCCCTGGCCAGAATAATAGGTAGTTGGACCCAGGTGGAGGATGCTGTACTCTTTATTGCAAAGAAGTGCTTTTTCAAGAGGCAACTGGAATGTTTTTCAAAAAGCAATGGGACTTGGGAAAAAACAGCACTTTTGAGACAACTATAACCTGGATGCTGAGAATCTCCACAGATATTCTTTATTGCAAAGTGTGCATCATGTTGGAATGCAGTATGTTAGATTCTTGCCAGTATTTATGCATGATAGGACTGATGAGAATTGGGGCATCACAACATTTGAAATTGGAGTTCAGCATAAGATACTCGTTCCTGTTCTAATGCCTGAGAATGCATTCTGGGAGCCAGTTCGCAAATTACCATTTTCAGTATGGCTGCTATTTCCACAATTGGCTTCCATTTTGCACTGGAAGCTCTGGAATAAACACAAATTATATGACCAGCCTCAACATATGTCTTCTTCTGACTACAGACTATATATTCTATCTACTGATCTGCACTGTAGCAATAGAATTACAGGTCCATAATGTTTATTTTTTATTTGATTTTATTTTAATTTGTCAAGCATTTATTAGTTAACAGATATAAATATAAACATGAATTATTAATACATGAAATGGATACAAATAAAAGGGAACATTAGGACAGGGACAGTAGGCAAGTGTGTGTTTATGCATGCCTCTTAAAGACCTCTTAGGAATGGGGTGAGGTCAACAGTAGACAGTCTAAGGTTAAAGTCAAATATTCAGTGTAGAGTCATTCAACCTGCAGTGGATTTGGGAAAATAATAAAAATAACATCTGCCTATCCAAAGTCCTTGAGAGAGACTCAGTATGTGATCAAAATAACAGATCCAGTCTAAACATTTGGCTGGCTGCAACCAGCTATAATAATGATAATGTGGTGTACTGCATCGCACTTAAGCTTTTACAGTAACATAAAGAGGAAATATGGATAAACTAGAACTCTTACTCTCTCTTTGTCTCTGTCTCTTACTCTCTCTTTTGATACATGTTATGGGATGTACTGCACATATGTACATATGAGGTTACACAGGAATTTCATACTGTACTATCTTTAACAGAAATATTTTCACTTATGTCTCCCTAAAATATCTTGTCTGTCATTTTGAAACTTAACCTTTCATAAGTAAGGCATGTTTTATTGGAGACTGTTTTAAAAATACTAATTTTAGTTAACATTTGTGTTAATTAATGGAATACAGTAGTACTGCCTGGAATGTTCCAAAGGAGAGGACAATCCTTTTAAGCAACTGCCAAAGAATTAAAGTTAAAGACATTGTTTTTTCAGGGCTGACAACCAGATTGGAGTATAATGTGCTGAAGTTCTGAAAGTATAATAATATATATTTGCTCTGGCTGGGAGAAGCAACTGATTGTCTCAAAGGTGCTATTCAAAAGGCAACTGAAATGATCGAGAATCTCTATAGATAACTGATTGTCTCCCATTTTGGGGAGATCAGCTCCAGAGACTGTCTGTTATAGGGCTGTTCTTCTGGAATGGCTTCCACAAGGTGTATTTGGTCCCGTTTCAGAAGTGTTTCAGTTCCAGAATGCATTTGGGAACTGACACCAAATGACTTCAGAGTTTAGGTTTGTCTATTTTGACTTCTGGTTTTATGTTATGATGTTTTCAGTGTTATTGCTATTTTTCTTTTATTCTGTGAGCCCCAGAGAGTCTGTATAGGATAGTGACAGGACATAAATTTGAAAAAATAAACAATTATAAAATAAGCAACATGGGTGTGTCTTCCAATCACTTCACTATTGTTCACCCTAATTTTGTTCAAGTGGATTTCCAATTGCCATGTCCAACATGAAGTAATTCTTTAATTAGTAAAGATCCTATCACAACTATTTTGTCAGTATTTCCATTGCATATTTTCAAAATGCCAATGTTTCCTGGGCCTAACAGGTTATACTGTATTGGTTAAAGAAACAATAGATGGACTCTAAGTTGGTCAAAGAGCACCAGAACACATGAATTAAAGGGAGGGTGGATAAAAGAAAATTTGAGAACCTAATAACTGAAAAGTGGGAATAAGTCAATAAATAAAAAGTAGGTAAACTGATAAAGACATTAATTTACAAAAATGAAACAAGAAATATATTTGAAAATGTATCAGTGTTGGGATAAAAATTGTAAAATATCTAATTTTAAAAAAGTAATTCTATTTTTGAAATGTCAGACAATGTCCAATTTTACTTCAACAATATTTTTTGCCCATCCATGCAAAAGCACTGAAAGATAAAATATCTTAATAGACAATTATAAGTACGGAAATATTCTTTTAATATGATATAATTACTCCCAAAGTAAGAGTCAGTGAACACAATGTAACTTATTTCTTTGTAGACATGAATATGATTATACTTTTAAATTTCATTGTTTTCAATGAAAGAATAATAGATGTGCCTAATCACTTCCACAGGAATATGTCAGATGGAACGGACTACAGATTTGGAAAATTTGTCTTTTAGCCAATCTTGCATGAATGGTAGGGGTATGGAACAGAACTGCTCTCTTAAGCAAGAAGAAATTGATGAAAAAAATGTTATTTTCTAGGATAGTCTCTTCTGTAGGGTCCTATAAATGAGAATGTTTCCTATCTCAGCAATTATAGATCTCAACAGAAAGAAGCTTCTGCTTCTCCTAGTTCTTCAAGGAAGCTAACTGGGCAATGCTGTTTTAGAAGAAGATATTCTGTCCCAGTTGCTCTCTGAAGTTCATTAGTGATTGGACTTTTTTCACACATCTCCAATACACTGAAACAAAATGATGTGGATGTCTTGCGAGTTGCAGGAACTTGAATAAGTGAGGTAATGGCATTTCTTCCTCAGGGTCATGGCCATGTTTATATGATCAAAGCCCCAGTGCTTTGTTTGCCTTTGAGAGATATTAACACATGTGCAAAAGGGTGAACTTTCAATCATGTGATCATGACCATATTTTGACTTTTTTGCCTCCTCTCCAGATGATTCTGAAGTTATATAGAAATACCTCTGAAGATTAGCAGTCATGGGTGTATAACTGTTAATGAAGAACAGGTACTGAGATGAATGTAGTTAAATCACTCTTTGAAAATACTATTCATTCAAAACTAGGCGTAAACATAACATCAACATCTTGTCCAAAAGAGCAAATCCATGTATGGTTTACTCAACAGTAAGCCCCACTGTGTTCAATGAGCCTTACTCTCTAGCAAAAGTGCTGACGATCCAATTTTAGAACAATACTGATGGATAGGAATTAGCATGATCTTGCACTGCATTTATAGTTTGCATTTGTACAAAAGTAATATATGAACAAAAAGGATAATTGTATAAACATTTAAATTTTGGAGCTTAAAGGTCCCCTTGGAGGGAAAAAATACATCAGGGGAATGAAATTATGTTAAGGAGATGACTCTTTCTCAACACAAACAGACATTGAACATTAATTAAAAAAAAGATCTAGGATATATTTCTTTGAACCTTGAAACATATTGATTATTTACACATGGTAATATGTTAGTTTTCAAATGATTAATTCAAATATAGACTTGATATTTTGACATTGGACAAACAATAATCACATTTTTTCTAAAGAATGAAACAAAAAGTACAGGGCAGCACAGTAGTAACAAACTATACTGAAGTTGAGTGTGGAGAAACAAATGCACAAAGATATCAATGTCTGTAGAAATCTGAAGAGAACAAGAAAAGAAATTCGTCCCCAAATCTCAGAAATATTAATGATCACAGTATTTCCCATTAATTATGCGGCATCAAATCATGCAGACCTCTAATGCCTTTTTATCTAAGAGTAGGATGGACTTTTGTTTTAAAAGATCCTGGTCAACTTCATTTTGCTTCTGTTCACAATTTAAAAACATTTAATGCCTTCTTTTGTAAATTTCATTTAAACAACAATAACAATAATGCTATATACCAGTAAGGCCCAAAAAATAAGGGCACAATCAAAAATATTATATCACTTTCAGGCCTTCTGTTCCACAAAAATAGCATGTTAATACAGACAGTCAGTGGAAATTCCCATTGTTTTAAGAAAACAAATATTTGAGACTCAAAGTATATTAAATTAGAATGGAAAAATTAGGTATATAAATGTAAGATACATGCATGAGGGCAAGTATGTTTTCAATTTGCCTTTTGGATCTCAGTCATTTGAAGGATAGACTGTGACAAAAAAAGACAATAGTTTTGTAAAGTGGCTTTGGGAATATTATCCATCTAATATTTGTAACTATTCATAATTTGTCATCCCCCCACCCCCATATCTTGTGACTGGTGAAGATTTTGAAGGAAAGGCCACATTGTTTAAGAGATGCTAAAAGAAGCATGGGGGAGGAAGAACTGAACAGGCAATCACTTAAACCTTCTCTCGTGGATGAAAGAGACTGCATTTTTCACCAAAGATCTCGTATCTTAAGGGCCTGTCACATAGGCCGACGGATGCAAAAAGTATGTAAAAAGGACACAGCGGACGAGAAAATGTTCCATCCGTTTTGGTTATCGCGCTCTCAAAAAGTGCCCCAAATTTGCATAAACAGAGCGGAGAAACAACGGAAAGGAACGGATTGGGAGAGGACGTAGCTAGGATGTAAAGCGGATGCTCCATGGAAGCCTAGCGGATGGAAGCGGATGGAAGCGGATGGCAACATCTGCAGGGCTTCCGGGGGAGCAAAGCGAAGCGGCCGCGAGCGGAAGGAGCAGATGCAGAGTGTTGCTGAGCAGATAAAGTGGATGCAGAGCGGATGCCTAGCGGATGCCGAGCGGATGCAAAGCATTCACTGCCATGTGGGGAGGATGCATTGCGTCAGCCCCACGGATATAAAAGGATGCAGCTCGCAAGCAGGTCACACATTCAGAGGAAAGACCTGCCACCAGACACATCTCCAGCCAAACAACCATGGGGAAGAAGAGGAAGCCTGTGCCATCTTCTGCCAGCCCTGGCAAGAAGGACAGGGCCACCATCCACCCCTGGCGCTGACTCTGCTTCTGCTGGGACTTCTGCTGCTCGGGCTGACTCTGCTGGTGCTGGTGCTTCTGCTGGTGCTGCTCCTGGTGCTGGTGCATTCTGCTGGTGCTTACTCTGCTGCTGCTGCTCCTGGTGCTGCTGGTGCTGCTGGTGCTCCTGGTGCTGCTGGTCCTGCTGGTGCTGCTTTTGCTGCTGCTGTTGTTGCTGCTGCTGGTGGTGGTGGTGTGGTGGACCAGCCATTAGAACCTCAAAGCCCTTCTGATGAGGGCACAGAAGGCCCTGCCAGAGGGAGGAAGAGGCAATCGCGTGATAGGGAGAGGAGGCAGTAACTCCATGCAGAGGAACATGAGGATGAGGTGCTTGAATGGCTGAGGGAGAACGAGTACCTCTGGCGGAAGGGACACAGGCTCTATCGAGACACCAAGAGGAAAGCGGCAGCTTGGAGAGAGAAGGCGGAGAGACTCGGGCTACACTTCGAAGGTCCTCCTCGGGTGGTAGAAGCACATGCACACCTGGTAACGGGAAGCTGCACCTCAAGAAGTCTGGCCAGGCTGCAGTAAGCTCACCGACTGGGAGACCTACGTGATGGCCAAGTGCAGCTTCTTGGAGGTGAGGTCCGCCACCGAGGAGCAGCCCCTCTTGTCTACCCTCTCTCTCAGGCGCCCACAGAGAGCCAGTCCTCTTCTGGCCAAGAGTCAGCTCCTGTGTCCAGGCAGGTATCTGTGGAGCGCCCCACGATGGAGACCCTCCTGACAGCTGCACTCCCTGTGGGGAGGGCATGGAGGACTCCCTGACGCAGTGGGAGCAGGAGAGGGCGCTGACACGAAGACCAACCCACCCCCACCCCAACTCCACCTCCACAGAAAGCAGGCAGAGAGGCAGACCCGGAGGCCAGAGCCACACTGTCCTGCTGGAGATCAGGGACACCATCAAAAGCAGCGTAGATTGTCTCTCTCAGCTGGTACACACTGACATACCATCCTCAAACCGCAAGCCCTTCCTCACCTACGTCAACCAGACCCTCATGGACATGTCCGAATCACAGTACCAGGTGATAAAGGAGAGGATCACAGGTCTCTGCACCACCCTCCAGGCCCAGCTGAACCTGCTCCGATCCAGTCTCAGGTCTGCTCCTCCACCCCAGGTGATGTCACAGCCTTTCGAAGGCTTTCCACAGGCCCTCACCTACCAAGGCTACGGCTACCAGGAGTTCCAGCAGCACAGGCAGCCCTTCCCAGTCCAGGCACAGGTACATCGTACGCCACCGATTGCACCCGACGCCACAGAGTGCCACCCACGCCACAGATGCACCCACGCCTCACCTGCTCAGCTTTCAGACCAGACAGCCCCACTACACTCCTCCTTCCTCCACCCACAAGCCAAGCCCGGCCTCAGAACATCTGTCATCGGTCTTGGGACTGACACCCCATGTCATAGGAGGAAGCGGCTCTCAACATCACAAGGACTGAGCCAGCTCTCTGAGAGCTTCCTCCACACACATCCTGTTGTCCTCTCTCAGGGCCAGGCACTCCAATGGCGCCTCAGACCAGCACTCCAGCAGCAGCCACCTCCATAGTACCTGGACCCTTCACCCCTGAGACTATGGACATGCCTCAGAGTGACTGAGAAGAGTGCCAGAGACTGGTGTTGCTACTGTTGACTTTATCTTTGCTTGGGACACTTTACTTGGGTCATTTTGCTTTTAACAGTTTGTTATGAACAAAGTTTATCTTTGCTTCACACACTTGGTTCAGTTCTTTTAGTAAATAAAGTTTGGTGGACAACTTTTAGAGAATGTTTAAGCCTTTGCATGCTTGTGGGATGGGCAGGGATACCTGTGGGATGGGCACCGGATACCTGTGGGATCGGGTAATAGCTGTGGGATGGTAAGGATAGCAGTGGGGATGGGCAGGGATACCTTTGGGATGGGTAAATAGCTGTGGGATGGGAAAGGATAGCAGTGGGATAGATAAGCCTCCAGTGCAAGCATAGTGGGAATGTATGGTCCACCCTCCCAGATGCCACACCTATGGCCCTTTATTATCAATAACAATTTAATCATTGATCAAACACATTTCAACATAAACACAACTCTTTATTAAATGCCCTTGTTCATTGTAGGGCCACTCAACATACATGGGCATAATCTCATCAGTGGTGATGAGACAGGCTGAAGGAAGCATCCATTAAGCATTCTACCATCCTGTCTTGCCACTCCACTGCTCCAGCTGGGGAGTTGCACCAGTGTTTCAGGAGGTTTGCGCTGCTTCTTCCCCTTCACGTGAAGCTCTTGTTGGGGCCTTGCACATCCACAGTATCTATCAGTTTTCGCCCTGACCTGCTCCATTCACCAGGCTCCATGTCCCCATTGCCTTGTTGGCGGTCCACGAGCCTGTTCTGCAACACTGGGTAGTGGGTGCACATAGATTGTGCAGGATGCAGCAAGCTTCCACGATTTCCTCAGCGGTCTCTGGCCGATGACTGCATGGTGGTGAGAAGTACTGGAACCTGTTGGCCAGGATGTCAAAGGCGTTCTCCACCACCTGCCTTGCCCTGGACAGCCTGTAGTTGAAGAGTCTCTCTCTTCACGGGTGAGGCATCTGGAAGTGTAGGGCTTCATGAGGAGGTCTGAGGAGAAGGCGTCATCCCCCATGATGAAGTGGGGCACATCTTGCGTGTCATTGGGCAGGGTTCTGGAACTGGGAAGCCCATGATGGGGTTGTGTTCCAGCCCCTCCTTGAGGTGACTGGCGTTGTATACCTGGGCATCTGAAGATGACCCGTTTGCCTGAAGCATCGGATTAACATGAACTTGTAGTCAGCATCGACCATGGCGAAGAGGACTGATGCTGAAGAAGCCCTTGTAGTTGTGATAAGTGACCCTGGCTTGGCTGGGCTTTGCAGGCACGTGCTTCCCATCTATGGCTCCCAACGGTGTGGGAAGAAGTTCCACTACTGAATACCACTGCCTTGCAAACTTTTCCTTCCATCCTTCTTTCAGTGGAGGGGCACTGGAGGAGCTTCCTCCAGGTATTCTTCCGATGATGGACTGCACCACTTCTCTGACCACAATGCTGATGGGTGTTGTGTGGCACCCTCCAGCATACTGCATGCTCCTGTATGTGGTCCCTGAGGCCAGGTGGCGCAGAGTGAGTGCCACCTTGAGCCCCAGGTTCCAGGCTGGGCCGGAAGTTTGGTGTTTGCCTTGGTCAGCCTGGGTCTCAGCACCCACAACTTCGTCAAACATGGCTGGTGGCATCCTCATGAAGTTTTGGAATGCACGAGTGTCTTCGTTCCTTAGCTCCACCATCAGCTTGTTATACAGTCCGTACTCTGCTCTTCTCACGATCCATCTTTGGACCCAGACACTTCTTGGATGCCTCCTTTTCTCGTGTAGAACAGGTGAAAGAACTTGGTGAGGGCTTCGCACTGTTTGTAGAACGATTGGCGGCTACCAAAAGGAGTGTGCAAACGATCCATGGTGGAGATGACTGGATGCTGTGGAAGAGCAAGAGCAAGATGATAGGCTGAAGAGGTCTGCACAGCAGGGCTGCTGGACTGAAAGTGAGATCCAGGTGATTTCTCCCCCTTTTTTATAAGGAAATATAGGTTTTTCACTAGGTGTCCTTTTGCATCCTCCAGGCATCCTGCAGACATCCTAAATATCCGAGATATGTCCCCTATACGAACATTTTTTCCGTTTTAATTGCTTTGTATGCGAGCTGCATCCGCTTTCATCCTTTCTACTTCCGTCTACAGCTGCGTGTCCGTTCCATGTCTGTTTTCGCCTTCCCTCCCTGTGTCTTTTCCGCGCTGGAGCAGATGCGAGTTGTGGCGGATGCGCGTGGATGCCTAGGAGATATACGCGGACCGCGTAACGGATGACGATGGACGTATCAACAGATGTTCCCCGTATGCGTAATGGATATAGAACAGACGCGTTGGATACTTTATCTGCCTCAAAATGTTTTGTGCAGCTCAAAACTTTTTTGATCGGATGAAATCACACTAGATGGATGCTGGACGGATAGAGAGTATGAAAACAGACGCAGTGAGTACAGAACGGATGCACGCGTTACCAGTTTCTCTCCATTTTACATCCTCTTTCCATCCGTTGGTGCTGTGTGACATGGGCTTTAAGGAGAAGCAAACATTATATTTGTGCAGGGGTGCAAACCTGTCTTTTGCTCTTGACAAAGCTAGATCAAGATTATTTTTGAATGTGAGCCTTTCAATTTTCCCAATTCATTTTTTTGGGGGTATTTTATTTTATGGATAAGATGGCCCTATCTCATTATTTCAGCCCATTGTACAACTCATTGATTCTTTTCTTTATTTGAGATTTTTGATGGAAGGAGAATTCATGCACCTTAATAGAGCAATAGAAGTAAGTTTGTTTGCACTTCTGTTTGTTTCTGTGTGTCTTTACTCAAGTTTCTGTGTGGCATTTTCTCAAGTTCATTCCCCACTTGAATCTCAGTGAAAAAGTGGACCTGAAAGTGAAATATCGAAAACCTCCACAACAATTAACATTTTGAGTCGTGACGAGCAGAATGGAAACAACAGAATGCTTTGCCTTAGAGAAGATTAAGAAAGAAACAAGAGTAACAATGCTAGGTCTTATTTATTTAGATAGAGGTACAATCTCAGATCTTCAGGAAAATAGCAAAAATCAAAAAGATACCTACTGCTACAATGAGGAAATCCAACCAACACCAGGCATTCGTGAAGAATTTCACAAATCCATAGGCACACCACTTCAACAACATTTCAAGGATAAAGATGTAGGTGAAGATTTTGTCAGCATACTCCAAGACGGTGCGTATTGTCTTTCTCTGTTCTATATAAATATCCTCAAAGGCCTACGGAACAAAAGAACAATAATTATTATATCCTAATCTTCGTATTAGTGAGCTACAAAGGTGCTTTGTTTTGATCTAGGTACTTCTGAAGGATGCTGTTGTAGCTGAATTCAGTTTACACATATATATTTATTTGTGATCTCTCAGCATTTAACTACAGGTTGTCCTTGACTTACAGGTTTGACTTGTGCAAATGGCAGGCTGTCAGACACACACATGCACACACTGCAAGTCCAGATGTGTGTGAATGCAGGCCCACTGCTTGTGCAATCAAGATGTACCCGCGTACGTGTGTGGGGGCCAGCCCACAGCCTGGTTGTGAATAGGTCACAGTCCAGTAGTGGGCCATGGCCCAGGGGTTGACTTATGCCTTGACTTATGACCATAAAGGCTTATGACCATAAATCCGGTCATATATTAAGGACTGCCTGTATTAACTCAAAGCCTGTCTAAAGAGGCAAAGGAGCTAAGTTCACATCTTTGGAGCCTAATTACTAATTCCTAAAATCAAACATTACCACATTGGTCCGATTTGTATGAGCAGATCTTCTCTTTTGTTTCCATACTGTCCAGACATAAGGAGGGACCAATACTAGCAGAGAAAAGAATACTGTATTGTTTTCAAATATGGATTTAGAGTGTGTAATTCTCATGCTTCTCTGGCTAAGCACAAATTGCCATTTAGTATTTATTACAAAATGCACCTGAGATCAAATTAAGCACCTCAAGCCTTGTCATGAACATGAAATACTGCTGTAAGGGGAGAACAAGTCAAGCCTTCCCTAAAGGCCTCCTCAACCTCAGTGTACGGTTCTGCAGGAATATCTGGAATATCCTAAAAAGCAGTAAAATATATGAGTACAAAATTCTTCTGCAGTAGCTTTAGCAAGGGATGATTTTTCACTGTAAATGTGCCAGGGGGGAATAATTTCCTATCATGCAATTAGAACACCTCTGCTTGCTGCTATCTAACTTTTTTTTTTCAAAAAAGAAAAGGCATTTGCAGCTGATTCATGAATTTCACACACCATTCAGTTTGACTAGCAAAATAAAATGTTGCTCACCAAAGCTCCACTGCTGAGCAAGATCATGAAGATAATGAAGGTTTCAAACCAGTTATGTTCCACAATGAGAAAACATGTCTTTCTTAAGTTCCACCAAGATTTTCCCAGTCCTTCTTCTATGCTGACTTGGCAGCACTTGAACTTTTGCACACAGCCTGCAAAGGAAAATTAATTTTGTTATTAATTTTGTTACAGAACACAATCCCAAGAGTCAGATGTTTTCCAGCTGTAAGGTATTTTCCCATTATTCATTCATTCCAAAATGCTGTCAATTAAAATTAACACTGAACTATGAAGGATTTTACAGATGTACACATCTCTAGAGTTGTGCAAGTCTTATATTAAATCTCAAACCTCTAATAACATGCCATCAAAAGGAAACAAGTTTGTGATTCAGTAAAATAATATAGTAAAATACTGCTATAAATGTAAGAGGCATCATGAGTTTCAGATCATGTGGTTAAATAGCATCCTTGCACCTTCTTCATTATGATACTTTAGAGATTGATGAAAATGTATATTAATATAATTGCAGGTTCCATTTGATTAATTACAAGCATCTCCAATCTGCGGCCCATGGACCACATATGGCCCTGAATAGCTAGCAATGTGGCCTCACAAGATCATAAACTTTTAACATTATTATGTGGTTTTATATTATAAAAGTATATATTTTATATGCAGCTCAAGAAAATTCCTCTTATTCAATGTGGCCCAGGCAAGCATAAGGGTTGGATTTATTATATTCATTCTTCCCTCCAAATGGGATTAATCAGGCCTCCAGACAATGAACAAATGAAGGTAGAAGGAATACATAACCAAACTGAAAGGCTAAGAGCAGAAATATAAACTTGATTCTTTGTTGTGATCTCTGTGCATCACTCATATGAATGATGCATCTATGCAAAACCCTTGTCCTGTTCATTCAGAGCCAAAGCAGATTGTGAGAAACACACTGTCAAATGTATGTGATCTTTATTCCAGAAGGACTCACAGTGCAGTCATTTTATGCAGTTCCTCTGTTCCAACAATTACTACTAACTCCAGTGTTTGAGGTTCTTTAAGCATGCTATATGGCCCCAGCCTCTGACCTTTACTCACCAGAATTGTCATAATACAATATTCAGCCTTGAACAAGTAAATCTTTCAGTCAAGCATTTTGGGAAGCCATTCTTCACCAAGTCTATCATAGATGGTGTACCTGCCCAACACATGTGAAAAACTTGCCACTTAGCCCTATCTTCAACATATAGAGGCCACAGTGACAAAAAAGTTCCTTGCCCATAACTATTATCCTCTGAATAGTTGTTGTTGTTTTTTGTATATTTGTACAACCCAACCATCTTCCCTTTTTCAGTTGTTGGTTTTGGTAAGTTTGTCTTGAACTTCCTATTCTGTCTCAAGAAAATTAGAGCAGAAACTGCACCCAAGAATACATGCAGAAGAGAGTTATTGTATGAGCTGCCATGTAAATGTCCCTCAATACCCCCAACTTGTATTATGATATTATGTTGTGGACTTTGTAAAAAATTAAAAATGATGAATTCTTCCCCTTGTTCTGAGGATTTTTACGTATACTCCATATTTAGCATCACCTTCAGTGAAGCATGCATCAGGATCCAAATACTCTTCTGGTGCTTCCACAGGCACCTCTTCTGCCTCTGGCTTTATATCTATGGTGCTCCCTTCTGATGAGCTTGTATCATCCAGCTTCTAGAATAAGAATGATAGCAAGAACATCAGGTGAGATTCTTCATAGAAGCAAAACAAGGATATTCCGGGGACTCAAAATGAAATCTTAAAAGAAGAATCTGAGGCAGAGGTGGTATTCAGCAGATTCTGACCAGTTCTGGAGAACCGGTAGCGGAAATTTTGAGTAGTTTGGAGAACTGGCAAACACCACCTCTGACTGGAGATTTTACAGTATCCTTCCCCCGCCATGCCCACCAAGCCACTCCCACAGAACCGGTAGTAAAAAAACTGATCTGAGGGAACAAGAATGATTAGCCTTTAGAAAATTGAGAGGAAGAGCCAAGATAGTGATGATAAAATAAGCCCTAGGTCAACCTGTATTAGACAAATTAATAAAACAGACTTTCATTTTTCTGAAGCAATGTGCCACTCAGTATTTATAGTATTATGTTTTCTTGTCCTACTTCCTCAAAACACCTGGTTTTCAGATTGAGGAAATTGATTCTGACCTGAGCAGTATAGCCAGGAAAAGATGCAAATAGGAATTTAATTATCTACCAGCTTCTGCATTTCCCAAATGTATCTTTTATTTGCTCCAGCTGGTCTTTCTTTTAATTCCTATGAGTGATATATTAATACTGTACAAAACATTTCATTATTTTAAGATGCATTTTTCCAAGTTTGGCTAACAGCATCAAATTTATGGGCATCTGCTGATTGCAAGGCTCTATGCCAGGGGTGTCAAACTGGCGGCCCGCGGGCCAGATGTGTCACACACAGGCCATGCCCATCCCAGCTCTGCAAAGGAAAAAAATGTCATGATAAATCACGTGATGGCAATGGCATGCTGCAAGTTTGATACCCATCAACCCCAATTATTCTTCACAACAACCTAGTGCTCTGATCAAAATTGCAACCTGCTTCATTGTGAAGCTTGGTTCTCTAGCCACTAGTTCTTATTTGTCACCCTGGAATACAAATGGTGATCCCAGATGATGGCATGACAACATGGTTTGAGCAAGCATTGGGTCATACCTCTTTGCTGCCATCAGTATCACTGCTGAAATCTTCTGTGTTGAGGTTCTCAAAGTCAGATTCACCCACAGCAATGGGAACACGGACAGTGAGGTGAGGGTTGTTGATGAATGACATGTGGTCTTCATCAATGATGTACTTCTCTACACTGCTGCCAATGCCACTGGTGGTGCCATTTCCATTCTTCTGATAATCAATCTCCCGATTGATATCTGCCCCTGTATGGTTAGCAATGCAGTTCATCTTCTTATCATATAGTTCATCCAGTGGCTTAATTTCATCTGCCTCCCTCTGCTTGAAGTGCGTCTGCACAAAATCATGCACTTTAATCTTTGTCCAAGCAATGCCCTTCTTGATCCGGATGACAGAGATCTGCAAGTTGTTCATCTCACCATCATCATCACTGGCTGCAAGGTTGTCTGCACTAAAAGAGCTCAGCAATAAGGCCAAGAATAGATTCAGCACCTGAATGAGCAGAAAAGGCAGATCAGGGCAATGCTTCTTAACAAGCTCTCTTTGGACAATTGCTGCAATTTATCCCACAAAAACACTGTTTTCACTTGGCAGTAGCAGGAGAAGTGAGACAGCTTTGCTTGGGACCAAATTGCCAGAAGGGCCCTCCAATAATAACAGTAAAACAACAGCAATGCTCTGAGTAAGAATGAATTGGCTTATTGATTCTTCTCTCCCTTTTTCTTTTTGTAATTCTGTGCCACACACATAGATGGTATGTGTGCGTGTGTGTGTGTAAAAACTCCTATAATACAATAATTTTTAATTACATATTCACACACACACATTATATGCATAGTATATCTCTCTGTGTGTATTTCATTCATTCACATGTTCAATTATATATTCATTCATTCTTATAAGAAAGCAGTAGTAAAAAAAAAACCCTATGAAGTTAATAGATGCTGCTTGGGTGCAGCATAAAATCTTATTGATTAGAGAGCGCAATTGCATCATAAACCCCAACATTCTGAAGTATATACACTGCTCAAAAAAATAGAATACAAACTAAGACATCCTAGAGCTGAATGAATGAAATATTCTTATTAAATACTTTGTTCATTACATAGTTGAATGTGCTGACAACAAAATCACACAACAAAAATGTCACCACAAGATAGAAGTTATTTAATCTGGAATGCAAATTTAGCAACCCAGGAGTCGGATTTTTGAGTTATGACACTCAAATATTTAAAGGAGAACAAAAAGCTACTACAGGACTGATCCAACTTTGATGTAATGTTCCTTGAAAACAATCAATAATTGAGGCTCAGTAGTGGTGTGGGCCTCGCACGTGCCTGTATTGTACCTCCTACACATGCCTGGACATGGTCCTGATGAGGCTGCGGATTGGTCCTCCGCAGGAGATCTTCTCCACTCTTGGATTAAAGCATCTGCCAACTCCTGGACAGTCTTGTGGTGCAATGTGTGGATTGGTGGATTGGAGTGGAAGACATGACGGTCGCCAGATGTGCTCAATTGGATTCAGGTTGTGGGGAATTGGGCGGCCAGTCCATAGCCATCATGCCTTATCTTGCCAGGAATCTGCTGGACCACTCCAGCCACATGAGGTCTAGCATTGGTCTGTGCATTAAGAGGAACCGGAGAGCCAAATCGCCACAGCATATGGTCTCACAGGGTCTGAGGATCTCATCTAGGTATCTATATGGCAAGTACATGGAGAGCTGTGGTGCGGCGCCTCCTAGAAGAAATGCAAGACCCCACATGCATTACTGACCCACTGCCAAACGACGGGTCAATGCTGAGGATGGATGTTGCAGCAGCAAGAACGTTCTTCCACTGAGCAATTTCCAGACCGGTCTTCACATCTTTCACATGTGCTCCAGTGTGAAACGCATCAGTGTGAACTGAGGTGTCTCAATCTTGGTGTTCTCTGGCAAATGCCAAACGAAAACATAAGGGTGTTTGGCTTTAAGCACACCATGTAGAAGTTGGGAGGAGCTCATACCAAACTCAGTAGAAGTCTGGTTTCTGACCGTTTGAGAGCAGACATGCACATTTGTGGCCCTCTGGAGGTCATTTTGCAAGGCTCTGGCAGTCCTCCTCCTCTCCCGCTCCTGTGACAACAGGTGTAGGTAGCGGTCCTGATCTCGCGGTTGTTGCCCTCCTATGGCCTCCTTCATATCTC
The DNA here is from genome assembly GCA_004320025.1 of Laticauda laticaudata. Lineage (NCBI taxonomy): Eukaryota > Metazoa > Chordata > Lepidosauria > Squamata > Elapidae > Laticauda > Laticauda laticaudata. The sequence goes on along the minus strand of BHFT01003943.1, from coordinate 15,526 downwards.
CTGATGTACTGGCCAGTCTCCTGGTAGTGCCTCCATGCTCTGGACACTACGCTGACAGACACACACAACATACACCCTTGCTCACATTGATGTGCCATCCTGGATGAGCTGCACTACCTGAGCCACTTGTGTGGGTTATAGACTCCGTCTCATGCTACCACTAGAGTGAAAGCACCGTCAGCATTCAGAAGTGACCAAACCATCATCCAAAAAGCAACTGAGAAGTGGTCTGTGGTCACCACCTGCAGAACCACTCCTTTATTGGGGATGTCTGTGCTTACTGCCTATTGCTTTCTCCACCTGTTGTCTTATTCCATTGCACAACAGCTATGTGAAATTGATTGTGATTGTCAATCAGTGTTGCTACCTAAGTGGACAGTTTGATTTCATAGAAGTGTGATTGACTTGGAGTTGCATTGTGTTGTTTAAGTGTTCCTTTTATTTTTTTGAGCAGTGTATTTTCTCTGTTCTTTTTCTGCCACCCTTGAAAGACTTCAGTTTTTGGATAACAGGATGAATGTAATCAAATTTTTAATGAATTTGCTTTCCCCACCACCACATTTTTGCATGCAGATATAACAGGTTGTGAAACATTTTGAATTCAAAGGCAAAAAGATGCTTCTATCTGCAACTCCTTTAAACAACTGATTCTTTTCCTAGAATAGCAAAATCTTTCCTTGGAATCTGAAGCATGGCACAGCTGTAATTCATACATATTCCTTTTTTCTATTTTCAATTCATTCAAGATAATGATGTTTGTAAAAGCATTCCAAGAAGCAATGCAGAAAGAAAGAAAATTTTGGGATCATGCTTGAAAAGAGGGTGATTATCATAGATATTGAGTACTAAGGATCCCTAAATATATTCTATTCAGCATTTGAAGAGGTGGGTGATCTACCTTGTTTCTCCTAATAACACTGGAAAATTAGCAATAGAACCATTCTTAAATCTAACATATTTAATAGGGAATTAAGCAGGCTATTTGATTCCCCATTTTAAAATAAGTACATAATCATATGTCAAGTGAAGAGACCTGCCTCATCATAGGGATGGCATGGGGTGGTGTCCCTAAGAGGGTTGTTTAAGAAACATTGGATGTGTATTCCAAAAGTATAATCTCAGCAGGGTTAACTTATGGCTGAATATCATCACAACGGCCAGCTAAAGCCAACAGAACTCTTTATTGGATAGCAGTGATATCAGAGAATGTGAGGCAGTTTTGTGGGAATAGTAAAGAGATAAATCCATACTGTATGAATGAAGACAATTAAAAACCACTCCTCTATTTTTACTAAAACATATGGGTAGACAATACAAAATTATTGACAATATAATGCTGGGGCATGAGCCCTTCAGTTCAGATGGCACTCAAAATGCTATTGAGGAAAAAGTTGAGGAACTTTCAGAGACTAACTATGTTTAAAAGGGACCTTGGAATGTAAGCTTGAACATGGTAAAGCTCAACACAATGAACGATAAAATCAACAGACTACATACTGAAATGTGGGCATCAGTCAATTGAAGTGGATTGGAATTGGACCCTTTCAGTCAAAAAATATTATGATTTATTGTTCAGTACACAAAAAACTTCGAAGGAACAGCATTGATTTCATACACAGAAAGGGTATGCACTTGGCTACGATATAGTCAATAGCTGAATAATATCACTTTGACTTCGTAGACAATCCATGAACATGATGATTATTCAAGTTGATGCTCCAAACACTGATGCATCAGATGTTTAATGAGTTTTATAATCAAATTCAATCTGAAATCAACAGATCGGGCGAACAAGAGACTGGAGTATCAAAGTTGGAAATATTAAAAAAGAAAATGTAATTGGATTGGAAGATTAGGAAACAGAAATGAAGCAGAATGACATCATTCAAACAACCAAAATAATGCTTATAAACTTGGTCATCACCAGATATCACATACACATAAATTTATATTATTGGTAAAAGAAGGTTGAAAAGCTCAGTTATAATAGCCAAAACATTGCCAGGATCTGATTTTGGAATAAATTATTCATGTGTAAATTATACATCAAGCTAAAGTGGGAGAAGAAATTCAACCAGTATCCACAAAATAATCTTGAACATCTATTCACAATTCTCAAGAAGAATATTAGCAGTTATCGTGAACCTCATTGATTCAGAATAAGGAGGACTGTGGAATGAAGTCCAATGGGTTGTTAAGGATAACTGTGAACACAGGTTGCCAAAAGTGAAGAAACAGAAGAAAGGAAACTGGATATCAGAACAAACAATAAAAATTGTTAAGAACAGAAGCCAGTTTAAAAAAAAAACACAAGATATCAAAGGAAGAATTTGACAGACATAGAAAAATAAGGAAAGTCTTCCAAATGATATCCAAACTTAGAAGGAGGCCCCAACTTTGTGATATTATACAACAGGATGCTATGGACAAATATTCAACTTCCAAGGTACCTTACAAAATATTCCCTCCTTACAAAAAGCCCTAATGCCAGATAAAGTTAGGTCAGTACTTCAATCATTCTAGGTCATAAGGTTGCAGAAACTGATATGTATCTGCAAAAATATGGCAAGCAACATAAAGATTTTAACCATACTATACTAGCAAATCTGGAGAATGACATATTGGCCAACAAACCGGAAGAGGTCAGTCTAGATACCCTATGCCCAAGAAAGGAGTCTTAATAGAATGTGCAAAAATAGGATTAAGACTAAATATAAAGAAGAGAATGTCAAGAGATACAGCAATCTACCTTATAATTGATAGTGAAGATACTAAGATAGCAAATAGCTTCTGCTGTTTAAGTTTGTTTCCCCCACATTAAAAGAATAATTAGTCAAGAAGTATGCCATATGAGTGGAATAACAATGAAGGCTTTGAAAAAAAGATACTTAGATGCTCTGATATGTCTTTAGCCACAAAAATAGGAATTGTGCAGACAATGTCTTTTACTGTAACATCCTATAGAAATTTGAAATAGGAAGCCATGTAGAAATAATTTTAACTTTATGGAACTTCACTGTTAGAAAAGACTCCTGATAACAGCATGGATAGCCAATAAACTAAACAAATGAATCATAGAACAAATAAATCCAGAATTCTCTCTGAGGCACAAATGACCAGACTTGAATTACATTTTGGATATATTATACAAAGACCTACCTGCCTTGTGAAATCTAAAATACTGAGAAAGATGGAAAGAAAAAGAAAAAGAGAGCAACCAGTAGTAAGGTAAATGGACTTGATTACAGTGGCAATGGATGCACCATAAGAACATGTGAAGAACCAGATTGGGGATAGATTGTCCTGGAGAAAATTTATTTATGTGGTTGCTAAAAATCAACATTTACTTGAATAGAACATAATCAGTCAGTCAATCTAAACTTTATTTATTTATTTTATTCTAGATAGCACCCATTTCTGTCATTTTAGGTATTGCTCTTCTTAAAGACTTTTTTTTTAAAAAAAAGATTAAAAAGGCAAATACGAATTCAAGGGAAAAGAAAAAACAAGTATCGGTAATTGCAAATTATCCAAGTAAAATGATTTTTTTTTGTTAAAGTTAGATCTCAAGCCTCCAGTACTTTTTGTCATTTTTCCTGATAAATAGTTCTGGAGAATGTGAAAGCTTGCACATTGTTTGTAAATGAGCTGGCTTAATTAAAACATTTAATGCAGGAATAAATTTGTACAGCTTGGAGGGGAAGAATAGAACATGTAGAATAGTAAAATGTTCATTTGTTAAAAAGACATGGACATTAAAAAAATTGTATGCAGTTTGAAAATATGGAACTCTTTCCAACATTCATATTTTAAAAATATAAATCATACTATAGAACCAATGTTATGGAAGAAGCATTCTGTCTGACATAAATAATACAAGTTTTTTTCATACTCTAATGTCCTGCAATTTTGTACCATTTCATTAAGTAATATCATATATATATGCACCATTGCACTATTATTACCCAAAACATCTTGCGAGTTCAGATTCAGTATTGGATTTAGCATTCATGGGCAGTGAGGACTCCAGTATCATGATAGGTCTACTCTTCTGATGCCTTCTTTAGAAGCTTTTTAAAAAGGTGGTTTAATATGGGAGCTGTAATTTAAATTTATCACAATATCCCAGAATGATGCTACTCATGAGAAACAAATACATGAGTAGCTCATTTCCTTTATATAGAACCCCTAGTTTTCTATCTGAATGACAAATTGGATTATTACAAGATAGCCATTTACTTCCCACTTAAAAAGAACCATAGATATTTACTGACCACCAGATTTCCAATGACCATCACCATCATGAAGACAATAAGGCACATTGCCTGTCCTGCCACTTCCATACAGTCCCACATAGTTTCAATCCATTCTCCACATAGTACACGGAAGACGATAAGAAAAGAGTGGAAGAAGTCATGCATATGCCATCGTGGAAGATCACAGTCAGGGTTGATTTTGCAGACACATTCCTTGTAGTTCTTGCCAAAAAGCTGCATCCCCACTACAGCAAATATGAAAACAATGATGGCCAGCACCAAGGTCAGGTTCCCCAAGGCACCCACTGAATTACCAATGATTTTTATCAGCATGTTCAGAGTTGGCCAGGATTTTGCCAGTTTGAAGACTCTCAGCTACAAGATGAAGGAGAAAACATACATACTTAATTAAAGTGGGTAGGTGGGGAGGGACATACATGGAGAAAAAAACCCAATACTTATAGAAACAGAGGAATCAGTTTCAAGAGAGGCTAACTGATTGTCATTAATTAAACACTGGACAGGACATCTCTAGAGATAAAGAATTATAACTATGAATTTTCAGCTGGAAAGGCTCATCACTAAGCCTTTCAGTCAAGTCATTATCATTGTACATCATGCCAAACATGAAAACATAATTGCAGTTTGGGAGTATTCTTTAATCCAATCTTGAGATCCATTTGGCCTTAAGGAGTGGGAATATTTTTTACTCTTCCAGGAATTTTACTTCTATATATTACATATTACCATATAACACTGTAAAAGCAATTTTAACAGGCTGTAAAAATATTTTGTCTGTCAATTAATTCATTTTGATTAACAATGTGGTTCTTTTTAACCACTGGTATCCTTCTGAAGTGTACATAATGTTAATAATTACAACAATAACACTCAAGAGACAATCTGGCTTTTCACCATATTGTTTCTTTCCACTTCACTTTATTTCTCTGCTCCTATTCTCTGCATCATAGATACAATTTTCTCCAATGTACACTCCTTTTTGATTAGTTTCAATTGTATGAATATTTATAGTGGCCCTCAGATCATTCTCATAGGCGCTACTTGAGAAAGATCAGATACACTGATATTAATGATGGAGACTCGTGGTTTGGGGAATCTTTAGTATTGTAGCTGTACTATCTAAAGGCCTGTACTGGGATTCTCCCTGTTAGGGAGAATCATAACAATTATGTACTTCTCCATTATTCCACTGGATGGAAAAAGTTAGAAAGAGGGCAACATTAAAAGCAACCATGTTTATTTCAGTCATCTATAGAAGATTTGAAATGGAGCAATATAATTACAGAAACCATAGACAGAAATCACAGAAACCCAAGAAATTTTTTTGGTTGCAAATTAAAGCATTTAACAAACTTCAATCTCTCAAGCGACATTAGCACATAGTAATTTGTTTGCATGGAACTGAACAGCAGTTTCTTATGTTTATATCTAGATAAACATACATTAGAGCCAATGTTTAATGTGTAAAATAAATAAGGAATACCAATCGGAAAGATCGCAGCACTGAAAGCCCCTCCACATCCGCTAGCATCAATTCTAGTAAACTGAGCGAGACAATAAATCCATCAAAAATGTTCCACCCTTCTTGAAAATAGTAGTAGGGATCCATTGCTATGAGTTTCAGGAACATTTCAGCTGTAAAAATTCCAGTAAAAACCTGAAAAGAAAGAGAACATTTAAACCGAATTAACATAGGTTTGTCAACTTCGAAGGGAAGAAAAAAAAATCCCTAGCTGCAGCTTGATATCAAGACAATTATTTTTTCTAGAATTTGAATGCTTGCTTCACCGCAAGAAACCTAGAGAAAATCTGCCAAGAATTCTCCTGGGAGCCAACTTGAGATTTTAATCTTCCAAAGAAATCCCATTGTGGGATGAAGAAGAGAAGTACAGCTGATATTCGACCATCTCTCAAAAGTAAAATAAAATATTAAAAATAAAGTAAAATAAACAACAATGCTAGGACATTGTTTGTTTGTTTTTTTTAAATCATGTAGGGTTATTCCTGAAGCTGGATGAACCCTCTTCATTAAAAAGCTGTAAATGATTTTGCTATAAATGTGCTGTCCTTCATCACGGCAAAACAAACTGGAAGGAATCCCTAGGTCATCTCATATATTAAAAAATAAAATAGGTATAATCCTGGCCTTTCTCTATCTGATTTGATGAGTATTTAAAAACCACACAATTATCTCATTTAAAACTGTGATGGTCCCAAAATAGCCCTGTGGGCAATAGTATGAAATGAGTTTTGTGGAACCATGCACATTTCTGAATTTGTCATTTTCTGAATTTGTCTAAAAAAGTACAACAGCTTTCTAGTCTGATGAAGAAGTTGTGAATAATTTAATCACTCAAAATAGTAATCAGGTATCCTGGATTTGTGGTGGTGGTGGTTGAAGGTGTTGGCCTAGAAATCAGAAGACAGAGTCCCTTCTTAGGCATGATTGGCAGATTGGACCAGTTACTCTCTCTCAGTCCAACCTACCTCACATGGTTGTTGTTGTGGGGAAAATAGAGATAGGAAGGAGTATTAGTATCTTTGCTGCCTTGAATGACTTATAAAGTAATAAAAGTACTGAAATTGAATAAATACTGTTCTTTATCATTCTAGTTGCCACTGGGAAATTTTTAACGCAGAAACTGCTTACCAGATTTCCTACAGCCAAGACATGCTCAAATTGTGGGGTCATAGGATGATGTTCCATTGCCATGAAAAGAGTATTTAGAACAATACAGATAGTAATGGCTAAATCCACAAAAGGATCCATGACAATCAGGTTGACAATCTCTTTTAACTTCACCCAGTGTGGGTGGCACTCCCAAATGAGGAAGGTATTAGCAAATTTGTACCAGCAAGGGGGACATTTTCTTTGGGATTCTTCCAGTTCTATATCATCACAATAAAATGAGAAACAAGTTAACATTAATGAACACATACTTTATTAAACTATTCAAACAATTCAAAGAAACATAATGGCAGAACTGAGTTATTTTTAATTTGCTGGCTTTGCTACCCTTAATTCAGATTTATAGATTTATTCTTTTTGGATATTAAAAAAAATCAAAACATTTATAACAATGAGCATGTTAAAAATGGGACACAAAATAAACATGCCTGATAAATCAAAGAATGCATATAAACCGAGACTTGGATGTCGTTGAACATTGTAACTTTATAAGACCTGCATACTTTTAATGTTCATGTATTTATCATGATGTTTTGCTCTGATTGATTAAGTAACAGAAAAGGGAATAATCTTTAGAAATATAGTGACCTTATGAACCTGTTGAAATGGATACATTCCTATTAAACATACCTTCTACAAGGGTATTTGTTATGACTGTCATTATACTATTGGTTCGATCCTTTCTTCCATATGAAGCATTCAGTTGGTCCATTGATACCAGAAGTGACCCAGTGGCTTTCTTCTTAATCTCTACTTCTGTGGTTGCCTGCAAAATCCATTGATGTTCTTTAAAATATTACTCTTTAAAAAGGCTTTTGCCTGAAAAGACAGAATTTGTTTTCTACTCCTCTATCAGAACTAGATTATATTGCTGATGTTGCTTCCACTATTAAAATTATCCCCGTTTTTTTTCTTGCAGCAGGGAAATATTTTCCACTGCAAGAATAAAAGCAATTAATGGGAAAACTTGAATCATAAAAAGTATCCATGAGGAAAGATTAAACAATATTCCTCTTTAGTTCTAGTCAAATTCAGAATTGGCAGTTAACAAAAAAATATTAGCAGAATTTTTCAAATTGTGCGTACCTAGCTTAATCCTAAATATCCCTAGATCATTTAGAGTGCAGTTTTGTATCTATGAAATTAAAGAAAATTAAGTAGGTATAAATAGAAATATAGAGACATATTGTTTGTGTTTGTCTTTGGATTCTGGTAGCAACTTAATCTCGACTGATTCCTTCAATGCTTCCCTAAAATTAGAGGCAAACACAACTATATTGTATTACAAATAATTTGATTCACTATTGCTTTAAGACAGACAAATTCATTATCTGTTGCTTAGGGTCTACATATGTTGCTGTTTGGAATCCACTGTTTATTTGGCGAATATTCAATATTCCCCAAATGGTTTCTCATATATAGTGATTATTTGAACAAAGGTACTGCTTGGGAAGTCCCTGTGCAAGGAAAATATCAGGAAACTGGTATGTAACATAGTAATATATTTCATAATGTTTTTCCATGCATCATGCTGTTGTTAGCAACTTGTAATTTTTGCATGCTGTTAGAGAAATAAATTCTAAAACAGTATACTGTTGTATAGCAACATGCTAACTAGGGAAAAGGGTAGGAACTAAATTGAAATTAATTAGGAAAGGCTTCAAACATTCTCAGGGAGGAATGATTTAATTTTGCTTGCAAGTATTAAAGACATTTGGGATTTCATTTTGTGTGTGTGTGTGTGTGTGTGTGTGTTTGGAAAAAAAGAGCTTGGAGTTCACAAATGAGAAGCAAGACCAATGTTATGCACATCAGCCAAAGACAAAATAACTTTTTCTTAGTGTTTCTTCTGCCACTGGTGAAGTTTTCACTTTACCTTAGTAGTGAAGTAGCTGTATTACTATAAATTGGAATTTAAAAAATTGAAACTTTAAGAAAGTGAGACAGGATCTTAATTGGAAATATTGTCTTAGGCAACAACCTAAATCCTTTCTTTCACTTTTCTAGTCCAACTTGGGACTCCCGACTCATGTGCCTTTTGTCAGACAAAATTGCACTGAATATTAATAATGGTATTTATATAATTGATATAGAGATAATAAACCATATATCAATGTTCTAAACATTTAAAACAAATAATATAAATTTGTATTAAATATTTATACCAATAAAGTTTGCTGTGTGCAGGTGAGTGATGTATCTGATTTTCTCCGTCTCCTTTACTCTTTTTTATTTTTAAGCATATATGTCAATGGGTTGTAATTTCACGGCTATATTTTAATCTTCTATATTTTATTATGTAGAAGGCAAATAGCAGAAACGTACATGAAATAAACAAACCTCCTAATATTTCCCTAATTCTACCTTTATTAACAGAAATATGTTCTGAATTCTTCCTTAATTTATTTCTATCCATGAAGGAACATGTATCTTTTAATTAAAAATGAGAGACAATAAATAACAGGGTTTTTTTAATGGAGAGTTTTGCCAATTTTAACAAAGCTATTTTAGGCAAAGCTTTTCTTTCTTTTTAATAACCAACATAATTTTGTGCCCTAGAAAAACCTCTGTTGATCATCTTTTAAAGGAGATTCTACAGCACTCTAAATTACAAGAGCTATTTATTAGGGGATGGAAAGTGCACCTGCAGCAGCCAAGACAGTGTATTTTGCAAACTCAGAGCTGTCCCAGAAAGTGGCCCAGATTAAAAGACCGCATAGTTCTGAGCTTGATGGGGGAAGGGGGAAAGAGGTTCAGAGTAGCCTTACCCAAGAATCTCTCAAATTGTATCTTGTAGGATAAAAGGTTATAACTTTAGTTTGGCAAGATTTTGTCCATTAGGTGCAAGCAAATAAAGGATTAAACTTGATTGGATCTGGGATTCAGCCTGACATATTATGAGTGAAGCACAACCCATAGTCTCTTTATTTTCACTATGAGAAAATGATATTTTTTCTCAGTACCCTGAACATTCTGAAATAATGCCATTATTTATAGATTACAGAGTAGCGAGGGGAAGTCTCTGCTCCTCTAACCCCTTCCCCCTCAATCTCACAACCCAACTCAGAATATCTGCAGCCTGTATAGCTAAAAGTTAATTATTGTGGAAGTTTTAACCAGCAACATACAGGTAGCCTTCAATTTATCACCATAAATTGAGCCATTGAAGTCATTATGGGTTATCACATGATTTGATAATCTTTTTTGAGGTGGTCATTCAGTGAACATCACAGTTATTAAGCAAATCCATTTTATCCAATGGACAATTTTTGCTGAAAACCAGAAGTAAATATCAGAAACTGTTAAAAAAAAATATTGAAAATTGGGGTCAGATGATCAAGGAATGCTGCAAACAGCCATACAAACAAACTGGTTACTGAACACCCAAAATGCGACAGTGTGAACACATCTTTGTGCTTGTGTATGTGCATGCATGCGCATGAACTATCAGAACTTCAAAATTGTATCGTAGTTAATTTTGTTTGCGGAGATGGGTGTCTGTTGAAACTTCACATGGTTGTTAAGCAACAGGTCATTAAGTGAGGACTACCTGTATACAGTATAGGGTCTTGCATTACATTTTATTTCAATCTTCTTGCTTTTTAAACTATGAACTAAAATGCTTGAAAAAGGAAATAAATAATTTGTAAGGAAAACATTACATGGAATTAATTCTATTCTATATGTGGGATTTAAAAATATCTCCTCTGTCTACCTCATTCATACCCAGATATTTTTCTAAATATTTTTTAGATCATTTCACATTTTTGATGCAACAAATAGCACATTTATCAGGATTACATTCCTTTTAAAAAAATCTTCCAAGCCATTATTTTCTTAGAAGTTCAAAGGAAGAAAATGGGAATAGGTAGGAGGAAAAATAAGGATGAAAAGCAGAATAATCTGAAAAGAAAGTTCAGACGATCATACGTCAAACCAATTTCTAGTCATTCCTTCAGGGATCCATTTGGCGGCATACAGGAAAGCAGAAAAAAGGGCAGACCGCCATGCCTGGACTTTCTACTCACTGACTTCCTTACACTGTCATCAGTAGCTGCCTTATCTATTTTCACCTCAGGCACAAGACGCCCGCTGGGGATGTTGGAGTTTGGGCCACCAATCAGGGAGACCACACCATTACAGTCCACAGTGCTATTCCGCTTTACGTTCCGACGAATGCTGGGAAAAATGCGTGAGGACCGACTTCCTTGGCTATAACCACTGTAACCACTGTAGCTGCTTTTCCTGTCATTGCCTCGGATTGGGATGAAGAGTGAATCCCTCCTGCCCTCGCTCTCTTCCACTGTGCTGTGCTCATCATCGGCAAATTCATTCTCTGACCCAGGATCTCGGAACCCTCTCTTGAAGCTGAAAATGCTGCTTTTGCTGTTGTGTCGAGAGAGATATGGGGATCCTGGAATGCTAAGCAGTGACTGAAAGGGAAAACAAATAAGAAGGCAAAATTGGAATTGTGCAATAGGGGCAAGAATCCATAAAGGACCTCTAGTGAAGGAAATGACATCCTGGATTAAAAAAAAGTTGCAAAGGAAAAAAATTCTTCATGAAAATACTTCACAAATATACTATTAGCTTGTGGTCAAGCAATTGGGCAATAATTGGGCAATTATTTCAAATCAAATACATAATTTACATTCCACTCCTCTTGTAGTTTCTTGTTCCCATTTACTACTTGAACTTGTCAGATTGCTGGTAGTCCTCGATTTATGACCACAATTGAGCCCCAAATTTCTGTTGCTAAGTGACAGTTGTTAAATGAGTTTTCCCCCATTTTACAACCTTTCTTGCCACAGTTGTTAAGTGAATCACTGCAGTTGTTAAGTTGGTAAAATGATTGTTAAGTGAATCTGGCTTCCACATTGACTTTGCTTGTCAGAAGGTTGCAATCACATAACATCCCCTGCCCCCAGGACACAGCAACCATCATAAATATGAGTCAGTTGCCAAGTGTCTGAATCTTGATCACATGATCATAGGGATGCTGCAACGGTTATGTGAAAAATGGACATAAAAGTCATTTTTTTCAGTGCCATTGTGACTTCAAACACTTACTAAATGAACTGTTGTAAGTCGAGGACTACAGTAGCTGTAGTAACTGTAAAGCTTAAGCAAAGTGGAGAAGGAACAGAAGCAAGGCCTTCATTGTGTCAGAGATTGCTGCATGCATAGAGTCAAATTAAAACACTGATTATAAAAGGGGAACATGTTGCACTGTTATCTGAAAAGGTAGCTAAAGAATCCAGTCCATCCTGCTATCACACAGCCATGGCACAATGTAAAGTTTAGATGTGGAAATTTTTGCTTGTGGAACTGACACTTTACCTGATTCATAATGGAGAGCTTCCGGCCAAGCCTGTTGTCTGGCAAGCGGAAAACCTTCCTCCTCATTCCATCTTCTGATTCTGACTTAAATACTTTCTCAATATCTCCCTTTTCCTCTCCTTCTGAGAGCTCCTTTTCCTTCCGCTTTTTCCTTCTGTTTCGTCTCTCTTTGGCACTCTTAGAGCTGAGCTTGGAGAACTCAGAAGAGGTATGGGACATCCTTCCCCCACCATCTTCTTCAACAGCATCTTCAGACACAGTCCCTGCTGAGGTAGCCATGGCTGCAGCCTTTAAAAAAAAAAGAAATATGTTCTAAAGGACAGGAAAGTGATAGACTAACAAATGATCAAGCAAAGAGTAGGCATTCAGGAGAGTGAATCAGCAAAAATCATGTCTCTTTCCTGTTTTCTGATACAACAACCAAATAATGTTCCAATCACCATAAATTATAATTCTGAAATTAAATGTGGTCATCAGGCATGAATTATGAAGAATTTCTGTAGAAGAGGAAAAAAAAATCTTTTCTGCAAGGTAGAAGTCACTCTCCACATTTTTTCCTCAGGGATTGGCCCATCCAGTCTAGCCACAAAGAGGCCATTTCAGATAATCTCACAGCTGGCAAAGTTCACAGTGATTTACCTAATGCAGATAGGCTTTGGGCCTATCTGAACTTGGGAGAAAACACTTTCCAATCTTTAAACCTTGAGTGTGTTCACACATAGTACTAACTTCTAGAAAGGACACATCGCATATTATTTAGTTGACAGCAGTTTTATGCCATCTCCTCTTCTGTCTAATATGCCAACCAGTCATGTGATATATGGATAACCATTTCTTCACAACAAGAACACATGAGTATGGTGGCTTGACCAGAATCAGAAGCTTTTCAGGAAAAAGCCTAGATCTTGTATAAGCCCTGTAGTGTTGGCCCAGTCCAAGCTGATGGTTTGTTTCACTGGTGCAACTTAGCTAATAATTACACAAAGGTAGATAGGAACATATTCAAAACTTTATTTCTATTCTGTAGAGCTCATACTTGGGACCAGAGCAAACCCTCTGGGCTCTGTGTATCAAAAATTTAGAAAACCCATAACTTGATTTGGCTGGCTTGTCACACACAAACCTTGTGCTATGTACTGTTATGTATAAAGAAATGTCAAATAATTACAAAATTAAAACACATGTAAAACAAATTCATTTCTGGAGAGTCTGGAGTGCACAAAAGGTACACCCCATTCTTTTCAGAATAGTTGTTGTTGGGTGTTGGTGAACACTAGTATGTCACCCAAAATGTTAAAGTGTGTCACATTTGACACATGTGTCATAGGTTTGCCATCACTGGACTAGAGTGACAAAGGAAAAACTCCTGCATGCTCTCACAACAGGTATATATATGTGCCCTATTAAATTACATCAGTGGTTTTGATTGGTTGAAGACATTTACCTCACAATGCACCTTAACTTTTGGCAGGCTCTTCTCTGTTTCTGGGCAGATTTCCTAACTTTCTCATGGAGGTGCCTAATGACTATTCTAATTTTTTTCCTTAGGAATTTCCAGCAGTTCTTTAGTGCAGTGCCATCAGTAGGATGGAGCTTGTGAAAAGCAGAACAATAGATATGCTACTCCAGAAATAGTTTATTTTTGCAGGCCATAATTCAGACAGTGATTAAGACTCTTTGCCTTAACTTCAGTCACAGACTCAGGCTAGGTTCAGGCCATATTCCTAACCAAATTTTTGAACAGCTTGTCATGTGAATGAGATCACTGTGTTTAATCAGAACTGAATACTTTCCAACTTCCAATTCTGTGTTGGTAAGGATAATGCTTCAGCATCAACTTTCTGTATTGTTACCAAAGGATTACAGGTAGTCCACAACTTACAACTGAAGTTCAGTTAGTGACCATTCAAAGTAACAACGGCACTGAAAAAAGTGACTTATGACCATTTTTCACACTTATGACTGCCGCAACATCCCCATGGTCATGTGATCAAAATTCAGACACTTGGCAACTGTCTCATATTTCTGATAGGCTGCAGTGTCCCTCGTAAGTTGAGGAATATCTGTACAGGCAACTTTCCTTTTCACTGGGATTAGAGGCAAGAAAAAACAAGTAACACCATTGTTTAGATAATGGGTGGAATTAAATGGTTCAAAATTCTTGCATAGTTTTTGGATGGAAACAAGATTTGGGTATTGATAGTTAACACTGTTTGTTTAAACAATGGGGTAGACGAAAGAAAAAAGCAAACCTGGGCTTCCTCCTGTTGCTTTTTCAGTTGTTCCAACATGGCCTTGAATTCTGCTTCCTTCTGCTCTGCCTCTTCCAATGTAGCCTGGTTTTGTTCTTCATAGGCCATAGCCACCACAGCCAAAATCAAGTTCACCAAGTAGAATGACCCAACAAAAATAACGAGGACAAAAAAGATCATATAGGTTTTTCCTGCAGCTCGCAATGTCTGTAAAGAAGGAAGGGCAATTGTAAGATTTACTGACTGCACCACCAAGTAAAAGAAGAATTTATGGTGCGCTGCCTCTTCCTCATTGCAAAGGTATCTCTAGTATTTCTGGTACTTGGAATTAACTTTTTGCTTTGTCTACAAGTGATTTCTAAGATCCTGTTGCTTCTCTGATGTATTCTGCTGTCCTGCCTCAATAGGAGACTGGCCACTGTGGCTAGGACAGACCTGCCAACCCCTGATAAAGGAAAATCTGGAGACCCATGAAAAAAAATCTGGAGATTCTATAAAAAATAGTGAGATTCACAGTAAGTAACCAATCAGAGCGTGTTATATCTGGTGGTAGAAAAAGCAAAATGGAGGCACCCAGAGTAAAAAGAAATGTGCTGTATGTATATATGACTGTATGGTAATATTGATATTGTGTGATCTGAGAAGTGGCGTCATGTCGTTTGTGTGAGAATCAGATTTANGCCTTGTTGTGAGACCGTGAGACATGACAAAAAATCGTGAGACTCACGGCAGAACCGTGAGAGTTGGCAGGGCTGCTAGGAGCTTCATTTCTCAACGACTTTTCTGTTGGGAAACTGATAATCTTTTCAAGAATGAAACAGCCACACTGTATGTTTCTATACCTCTCTCTACCAGAGCTGAAGTTTTGCAGCAGCTAATTCAAGTCACCATCATCACATTTGTGAGCAGAACCGAAGCCATGTTGGATGGCCCATTGAATTGAATAAGGAAGTGTGTCTCAAAACTCA